>DWGR01000833.1:0-19073 GCA_018247715.1 Heliconius burneyi
AAAAATGCTATACACTTGAAACTTGGTACAGATGTTCGGGAAGAGTGTACCAACATAACAAAATAAAAAAAATCGATAATCGAAAGTACGTTGCCCGCCAAATTTGAAAAGCCACCTTACTTTTTGAGCACACCTCGTATAAAAAATATCTTCTTTCGTAAATGTGGAATGACACTCAAAAAATTTCAAAATTAATAATTATTAACAACAACAATTCTTACATTAAAATGTATACATATAATATTATCACTTGTTTTTAATCAACCAATTACATTCAAAAAAATAATAATCTAATTTAAACTCTCTTTGTTTTAACATAAAAATATACATTTTCAGTTGAAAAAATCGAAGATGATTTAGCTCGTGAGGATTTAATAGCATCAGAGGTTATAAAACCGAGTGCAACAGAGACATGGTGGTTGCCGCCCGTCGCCGACCGCAACAGCTTGGACAGTCTAGAAAGTTCCAATAAGTTCCTAGTTGTGTTCCATTTGTTGGATGAATGTATTGCATTGGATGATAAAGTGTTAGTATTTATTGATGGTTTTTAATTATCATTTCTTGTATTTTTTTAGGTTCACGCTGTACCTCGCACACATCAGGGTTCTGCATTTTTCGCCCAGTTCTGGAGGCGTTGCGTGTAGAGAGCCGGTATTCAACGCCCCGCTTTGCCTCGACACCAGAGCGAAGATAATGAAAATATTTGATATTTGATTTCTCCGAGCGGATATCGAACCCACTTTCTTTTTATTGCATTTACGCAGGCCGCTCATACGGAAGGCGTGCATGCCTTACGGATGAGCGGACTCACCAGTGACACCGAAACCCAGCAGAAATCCTAGCCACCAAAATGAGACGCCGCAGGATCACTCGCGCATACTACTACGACGCCTCGGTGGAAGGCCCACCTATTGCGGGCCACCGTCACCTACAGGGTGCCCTGGTGTTTCTCCTAGCGCATCCGCAGCCTCGATGGCTTGCAGGAGTGTCACCCTGACCTTACCGCAATAGCTCCTCTAGGGTGGAGGGAGCAGAAGACGCGCATACCGCCTTCTTCTAACCCCTGGCCTACGGTGGCGGAGCGAGTCTGCGTTCGAGCTGGACTCTCGCACCCACTCCGCGGCCTCCTTCAGTGCGATTACTGATTCGCAGAAGGAGACCATTGCAGACCAGTTCCTCTCACAGTCCAGCATAGCCCCTACCACACTGGCTAGTGAGAGGACCCTACAGCCATCAAGGCATGGCGTTGTGGGGCCCAACGGGGGCATTCAGCCAGTGACGTGATGCGCCGAATCCACGGAGGCATCACATTTATGGCACCGGCGACATCTCCCGACGTGCAATCTAATGCAGGTATTTGCCGAAACAATCGTGTCTGGTCAGCACCTGCACCTGTCTGAACGTCAGGACACCAAAACTTCTCTTAATCAACGTTCCAGATGTGGGCGAACTGTCACTAGGCCTGCCGCCGGTGATTCCAGGTCCCCACTTCATCGCAGGATCAGGGCTTCATCCGCTCTCCTCCTGATCCGTGCGATATCCTCCCACGATGGTTGTACGCCACGCGACCGCCCGCTTGTGCGGAATGCATGAACTCTGGCAAGCACTTCCGCCTGTAACTCCCAGGACTGATCACTTACAAAGAGCGTTGCTGCCGTCCAGGACACCGTACGGTATCCCTGAATTGCTCTCACCGCTATAAGACGCTGCGCCATACGCAATTGGGTCTTATTGTGAGCGGTGAGAGAATCTGCCCACACAGTGGCACCGTACAGTGCCATGGATCTCAAAACGCCTGCATAAAGCTGTCGGCATGAAGAATCCGGCCCTCCGACATTCGGCAGAAGCCTGCCGAGGGCCCCAGCAGCGCTTAATAGCTTTGGCGCAAGCTGAGCGAAGTGCCAAGCGAATGAGCACCGTCCATCCAGGGTCAGACCCAGATACTTCATCTGAGTCCGAACCTCCACCTCCTGTCCCTGAATGCGCAGAGTAGTCCTGGGGGGACCCCTACGTAGGCCAACAAAAAGGAGGGCCTGAGTCTTGGACATATAGACTTTCAGACCCAAAGCTTCGGTACGGTCGACGACCAGGCAGATGCCGATTTCAGCTAAGTGTGTCGCCTCCTGGAAGGACATTCCCCTGACTAGAGTGCCGTGACTAGAGTGTTATCAGCATAGTTTATGACACTCATCCCAGGAGGAAGTCGACCACGCAGGAGCCAATCGTAGCCTAGGTTCCAAAGAATCGGGCCCAAAACATGACCGGACCGAACCCCTGTGGAACCCCGCAACCGACACTTCGCCATCTGGCCATTTCTCCCAATCCATAAGACTACTCTGTCTTGGAGGTAGTCATCTAACAGCCGCCGGAGATAGAAAGGCACCCCATGGTACCGGAGTGTCTCTCTTAGCGTCTCAAACGGCAGGCTGTTAAAGGCGTGACCACGTCCAACGAGACGGTGAGAACATCTCTATCTGCCGTCACGCCCAACGACCGGGTCTTCAGGGTGTTTAGGGCATCAATGGTTGAGCGGCCGGCCCTAAATCCAAACTGCGCCTCTGAAAGACCTGCACCTACCTCCTCTAGGTGCTGATCATGGCGGGCAGCAATGATATTCTCTAAGACCTTGCCCGTTTCATTCAGCAGCCCTATTGCCCTATATGCGGAAGTAGAGTCCAGAGGACGACTCGAGGAGTCCTCGTTCCTTCCACAACTTCGGAAACTGTCCAGTTATTAGGCACTGATCAAATAGTTTCCGGAGTTGGTCACCAAGGTTTTCCAGGACAATGCTCAAAACTCTTCCTGGAACATCATCTGGTCCAGGAGCCGTTTTCTTAACCATCAGTCTCCTGAGTGCCATTTTCATCTCTCCTTCAGATATGGGATAACTGACACCTCCTCTTTTACAGAGGAAGGGGCCATTCTAGGGGGGCTGTGCCTGGGGGGCTCCGGAAACAAGTTCACCAGAAGGCGTAAGAGAAAGTCGGGTGACAGAGTTTCTGTAAGAGGAGCGCTCTGCGTGCGGAGCTTTTTACACGCAGCCAATTAAGGGCGCCCCCATGGAAATCTGTTAAGACCTGCTATTAGCTCCTGATAAGCCTCACGCTTCACTAAGTTACTAATAGCATGCTGCAAAGCTTACTTTCTCTCTATATATGCCCTGAAGCTGACTCTCAAGTGCAGGGTCGAGACCGACCCTTCTCCTACACCTTGTATACGCCCGTTGGGCCCGGATGCAGGAAGCCCGAAGGGCAGCAATCTCAGGGGACCACCAGTACATTTGGCGAAGGGCTGACCACCGCCGGGCTCTCGGCATTGCGGCGTCGCAAATTTCAGTCATTGCGTTCTGCAACAGGCCTGCCATAATTTCGACGCTTGAGCTGTAGCTTATTATACTCCACTGGGAGCTCCACTTTGCCACAATCGCAGCCTCTTTAGCCAGTTCTGGGTTAAATTGACTAAGAGCCCATCTAGGGAACCTTCGAGATGAGCCTCTACGTTGAACCACTGGCGGAGGCTGAGCGGACACATCAAACCTAATATACAGGTGACAAAGTCTCCGTTTCTTCCTATACTCTCCAGTTATTCTCCTGGCACGCGACGGATGGAGAGGCAAAAAAGAAGTCCACCATGGACCCATTATACCGCACGCAAGTGAATGACGACTCCTCCAGTAATTCTTCGCCTAAGCTGAAAGTCGATCCTGAAACATTCTGAGGCGTTCTTTTATTTGCTGCCAAGGCCGCCCTAAACTGTTTCACAACCGTATTGCAGGATTGCACTTCCGCTCACAGTTTCTCTACCTCTTTAGTGAGGCGTTGGTTTTCCTCACGTGTACGGCGAACCTCTTCACTTTCAGTACAAGTGACTAGAGATTCAACTATGTCAGTCAGGGCTGCAGCAGCGTCCTTCAGTTAACGCACATAGGTGCCCTTAAGGTTGCCAGACTTAGTCGCTACATCCAGTATAGCGGTTGCACGTTCTCCAGCGTACTTGCGCAGCTCCTCCGCTGAATATAATTTCAAAGGCCGGCAACGCACCTGTAGCTCCTCTGGGGTTGCACGGGGTCGTGGGCGGCGGCGATCACTTACCATCAGGTGACCCGAACGCTCGTTTGCCTTGTCCTTATACCATAAAAAAAAAAAAAGAATATTGAGAAGTATCTCTGTTATCTTCTACTTCTAACATACTCTCCGCATCCGTCGCCTGGGCAGACCTTTTCTGCTACGATGCCCAATCCGACAGGCTCCTCTCTAAATCTACCTCCCTTTGTCTCTGTTCTTTGCGCGTTCGTGCCATTCCAGAGCCCGGGGCTTTCGAAGGACTACCTCTCCTCGCCGTGTGGCATTTGGGACCGCGCTCTGCCTTGGTTTCCGACCCAGAAATCTCTCCACCTTTTGCAGGCATGCGTCTTCGCCGAGCGCGCGCCCCTAGTCTGAAGCAGACTCCATAACTCCTCCGTTATCGTCATTTGTTTTGGTTTTTTCGTTTACAATATCCATACTAGTCCCACGAGTATGGGGGGAAAACGGTCCATCCAAGCAGTGCCCCCTGTACTTGGATAAGCCTAATACGCCACGGTACCCTGCCAGGGCCTGCAGTATCGACTGATCATCCCATCAGCCACGCACCCATCGCGCTGCTTCGCCGCTTGGATTGGGGTAATTTTTATAGAGGTCTTCTTCCTCGCAGTAAAGCCGGTAAAGGCAAGACCCTCGGTTCCACTCATGATTACGAGACATGCCCGCAACCACAAGTGGAGTTCCGATGTTCCCGGCGCTGGCACATCACTGCACCTGCATGGCGGTAGTGTGAGTACACACCACGTGCGCCTTCCCAGCTCCTCACACTGTGTCCTCTGCTAGTCAGAGGAACACGCGGAGGAACGCCGTCGCGTCGGATTATTCGCCGACGAGCAACCCTTACCCAAGGACGAATCTTGTGGGCAATGATTACCCGCCGCCCTGAGTGCACCGGCCAGCTACACTGTTCGTCCCCCCCGAATGACAAGCATTTGAAAAGGGGCCAACAGCAAGCGAACACTCGCGGAGGTTATCCGACTTAGCACCCCAAATCGAACCCACTGCTTGTCGCGTTTACAGTTACACGCTATATGCCCCTACGCTACAACTGGCCTCTGTTTTTATTTAATTCATGAAACTACAAGCAAAATGTAATAAGATTATGGACATGTAATGAACTGAGTCAATGGATAACACGATGTTTATGGTTATAATTCACACTTGTGGGGGTATTTTTTCTGGTTTTTGTATTGCAATCAATTATTTTAGGCTATGAGTAAATATGATCGATGATCAATATTTATATTTAAATAATTATTTTTTATTACTAAAAAATTTTATTATTTAATCTAAATAATTATGTTGTTCAACGCCAGGCTTATCTTCTCAACGTCCCTCTACACGTTGGACTCCCTCGAATATTTTCTACGTCGTATAAAACAGTGGAGTCTTGGCAAGGAGTACTACAGACTGGACGGGTCGGTGCCGGCTGAGGTCAGGCAGAAGTGGTGCAGGGAGTTTAATGCACCTAATAATACTACTACTAAGTAAGTTTGTTTAGAGCTCATTCATTGACTTACAGTACGGTTGACGAGACGTGGTTACCTTTAAATTTAGGTTTAGTGAACTTGTGCATTGTTCATTCGGGAAGTACATAATCAAAAGGAAGAAAAATCTTAAAATCAATTTACATAGCCATCTTCAGCTAACTTCAGGGCGGTCACGACTCACCAACCGCGCTGTATGTTTAATTATTCTCATTTATTTTTGTTGTTAGCATCCCCGTAAGGAGAGAGAGATGTATATCTCTATAAGTTCTAACAAGTGTAGAAGATTTTCGCCGTAGCTCGATAAGAACCTAAAACTTAATTGGTTATGTATAACTAAATAGAAAAGGAAAGAAATGGAAATTTCGTAATTACAAGTAATTAATTTTATTCCTTTCTTACAGATTGTTTCTAATATCGACCAGGGCGGGTTCACTCGGCCTCAACATGACTGCCGCCAACCGCGTTATAATACTAGACACGTCGTGGAACCCAGCGCACGATATACAAAGCATATTTAGGGTATATCGCTTTGGCCAGAAGAAGGATTGTTATATATATCGGCTCGTTGCTATGGTAAGATAAAAATGTATTAACTTAAAAATTATGCTTATTTTTGTCGTTTTTCTGCATCGTTGTTTTCGTTTTTTTGTACTTTCTGCTCGTTTTCAGAAACAGTTTTAATCGATGAAGATAATTAGTTGATTAACCTTATGATTAATTATTCTACATACATTGTGACAATAAGGTATCCGGAAATTTCAATTTAAGAGTCGCGCGTTAACTATTTTTCAAATATATATTTTTTTGTAAGTTGGTAGCACTGTGCTGACCTCTGATACTAATTTTTTGCGTGATTTGGCAGCTAGTTGTGACAGCACTCAGTTTAGTAACCACACCTCAGTCGTGCGCGGCGATTTTTATAATGAATTCAATAATTGAACAAAGTGCTTGCATTTAATTTTGTGATGTTTTTTTTAAATTTAAACGTTGAAAATGTTAAGAGAGGCTTACGGTGAATCAATTTTATCAAAAACACAAGTTTATGATTGGTACAAAGCGTTCAAAAACGGCCTTGAAGATTTGCCTCGTTTCAGACGATCTTCAACCTCTTCAACCGATGGAAACATTGAAATTGTGAAGAAACTGTGCTCGAAAATCGTCATACCAGTGTTAGAGAGTTAGCACAGGACCTTAACATCTCTCGAGAGTCCGTTCTTTTGATTTTGGTTGACATTTTGGACATGAGAAAGGTCGCTGGCAGACTTGGCGATAATGCATCATCGCATCGAGCTCGCGTCGTGACCGAATTTAAGACCAAAAACTCGACAAATACCATCGATCAACCACCGTATTCACCAGACCTAGCTCCGACCGACTTTTTCTGTTCCCTAAACTCAAATTGCCACTCCGAGGATACTGTTATGAGTCAATTGAAGACATAAAAGAGAATTCGACTTCAGAGCTAAAGAAGATGTGGCAGATGTTCAGTGTTGGCACATGTGTATTGCATCAAATGGGGCCCATTTTGAAGGCGACAAAAAAAATATTGATGAATAAATTAATACTTTTTGTTTTATTTACAATTGCCGGATAGTTTATTGTCACAATATATATTGTCAATAGGAGTACTTTAATTAGTTATATAACATACATAATCAATCAGTCTCTGTCTCTACCAAAATTAATGTGGCAATCAAAACCCCTTTTGCCTCGTTTTGCTTGGTGACCAGCAGTCACCTATAAAAAAAAATGGCGTTAAAGAAGTTATTTCTAAAAAAAAGCTCGCTAATTACATCAAAAGTCATAAAAAAGCTACTCTATTGGGCTATCCTCTCATTAACTCCAGTATTAAACGCTGTCTTGTGGCGAGAATTCATACACGCTCAATGGAAAGTAGCTGAGACTATCCTCATTCCCACACCTGGCAAAGATCTAAATAATGTCACATCTTACTGTCCTAAAGGCTTACTGCCTGTAGCATAAAATATTCTTATTTAAAAACTATTAACACTAACTATTAGCACTGCAGAATTAAAACCAATGAAATCAAATCGGTGCATGTATTTTTCACTGTTAGACACGACACTTGCTCAGTGTCGAACTTTCGAAATGTCGAATTTTTTGTCGAAATTCCTCAATCAGTAAGAAGAGAATCTTTCATGGAGAAAGTACATTTTTACAAAACGAAGATGCACAAATCCGAAAGCCTTATTGTCGAAACGTAAATCGAAACTCTCGTTGCATAACAAACTTCTCCTTTACAAAGTAATTTGATCATTTGGTCTTATTGAGTTAAACTTTGGGGAACTACGAGTAACTGCAAGCATATCAAAATTAGACATCATTCAATAAAAACATCAAAACTTTCACAACAACGAACGCCCCTTGATTTATCACTAACTCTCAGCTAAATCGAGGTCTAACGATACCTACAATGAGAGTAGAATTTACCAACAGATTAAACTCTCGTCATCAGATCAGATCACACTCTCGTCGCATACAATCATCCCAACGTGCAAGCTTCGATATTAATGAATCTATCTAAGCTCATTTAAAAAACTAAAAAGAAGAACTCCAAATTATCTTCTCTCGTCATAAAATAAGATATCTCAGGAGACTAAATTATTTGTGTTACGCCAATGGGCGTATACCATCAATGTCTTTAAGCTCCTGACCACCAGCTTATTGCCTAGATGTGACTGCGTGTCACAGGTTTCTTTAATGTTAAAAAAATTACCGGTTAAGATATAAAAAAATATAAAAAATATCTTCTTTTCCAGGGCACAATGGAACAGAAGATGTACGAGCGTTCTGTAACTAAGCAGGCGGTCGCGTGTCGTGTCGTCGACGAGCAGCAAATAGACAGGCATTACAATATGGCTGACCTCTCGGAGTTATACCGGTTTGTATTTTATAGATACTCGTATATGGAAGATGTTTTAAACTAACATGAATTAAGTGTTTTTTGTTTTTATTAATTTGTTATTTTCTTTCTGTATGCTTAAAATTAAAATTTTCCGTACAAAAAATGAAATATATTGTTACTTTGGCAACACACAAAAAAAATTTAATTCAAATATACTATTTACTCTCTAAAATATTAAAAAAAGACAAACAACGACATATCCTCACAGCCTAGACGAAAACGGCTACAGCGTAGCTGCAGGTCTAGCGCCTGGCGTTCGTGACGGCGTTCTACTCCGCGTGGCACGCACATTAGGAACTACAGAAGGACCGGGCGAGGTTAATGCACGACTACATGCGGTACAAGAGCATGATTCACTTTTACGTGGTTCTGAGGAAACAGGTTTGCCGGAGCATGAGAGAAATGCAGCTTGGATGCAGTTTCAACAGGAACATTCTAGTACCCATAATAGTATGTATAATATAATTCATTATTGAACATGTTATGGTAATCTACGTACTAAATATTTGAGGGTTCTGACCCGGTTATTTGTATTTATGTTTGTCAACTTACATAAAAACTGTAAAGATCTAAAAATATTATATAATAAATTGAATCAAAAATAAAATTGTACTATTTTTTTATTTACAAAAATCCATTGTGGGTTTTTTATATAATATAATTCATATAAATTTGCAATAATAATAATTATTTTTTAAATTGAACTTGAGTTCGAAAAGATACAAATGACATTAAATTAATTTTATAAACTTAAGAATTGTTTTTTTTTTGTTACAGATATACAAAATATCGAAATAAAAATTCCATCAGTACAAAATAACGACAATGACCAGAGAGACTTAGAAATTACACAAGAACCGACCGATAAGCCAAAAAGAAATAACTTTAGGTCAAGGAAAAGTAAAAAAAATGTAATTGTTGAAAATGACGTGACACCATTACCTTCGACCAGTGCTCAAATAGAAACTAATCTTGACCCTGACTTAGAAGAAGAGATGGTCGAAAAAATAACGCGTTTATTAATTCAACACAAATTCCACGACGCCAAAGAACCGATAAAAACACATGAGTTAATTACGAAAGTTCGTACCCTTTTGGCGAATATAGATGAAAGTGGATTCGACAATGTCGATCCTCCAATAGCAAGTATTGCTAAGGTTCTGATTGATAGCGAAAAACTGACAGTAGCTGATAAGGAAACTGGAGATCTAAATGGTTTCTTTAATACAGATATGGATGTAAAGCAAGCTATAAAAACAAAGGTAAGTTGCAATGCGCCTGCTGATCCCGATGCTGATGATCTTCTAGGAGACTGTGGCATCCATCAGACATCAGGAAGAAAAAGAAAAAATCAAAAAGCTTATTCAGACGTAGAATATGCGCCAGAGGCGGGTCCATCTCATGCAAGACGCAAGAAGAAAAAAATTAACCTACTTGACAGAAACACGAATAAGAAATCTAATGAAACTTGCATTTCAGATAATGCTCCTACTAATTTTATATTACCAAACATAGTCAGTAATGGCGTTCAGAAATCTATATTAATGCAAGCTGCTCAAAGTCTTCCAAACAGTGAATCATCCAGAAATGTGAATTCAGACAAGGGAAATACTAATTCAAATAATAAACAAATAGCAATAGATAAAAACAATACAGATGAAATAAATATAATATTAAGTGATGATGAATCAGATAGAGAAACAATACGACAGAAATCGAGCAAAGAAGTGAAACCAGTTCCGTTGCACAAATCGTTGTTATTGAATAAACATTTTATTAAAATAGTAGCTCAATCGTTTTTAAGTGGTAACCCTAAATTGGATGAAGACGCAGCAATTTTCGCCGCTCAGTATAGTACGCTTAAAGCGTTTAAAGAAGTTGAGACGACCGGCAAGGACATTGATAGTGGACATATTTATGATATTGCTACACAGGTTGGTAGAACTGAATAACTATTTATTTTTATAAGTGAGATGAAAAAAAATAATAATTTATATTTTGACAAATATTTTTATATTGTGACAATAAGGTATCCGGAAATTGTAAATAAAACAAAAAGTATTAATTTATTCATCAATATTTATTTTGTCGCCTTCAAAATAGGCCCCATTGGATTGCATCAATACACATGTGCCAACGCTTCTTCCAATTTTCGAAACATGTTTTATAAGCACTTTCCGGGATCTCCTTTAGCTCTCGCGTCGAATTCTATTTTATGTCTTCAATTGACTCATAACGGTGTCCTCGGAGTTGCAATTTGAGTTTAGGGAACAGGAGACGCCGGCCGGAGCTAGGTCTGGTGAGTACGGTGGTTGATCGATGGTATTTATCGAGTTTTTGGTCTCAAATTCGGTCACGACGTGAGCTCGATGCGATTTTGCATTATCGTCAAGTCTGCCAGCGATCTTTCTCATGTCCAAAATGTCAACCAAAATCAAACGAACCGACTCTCGAGAGATGTTAAGGTCTTGCGCTAACTCTCTTACACTGGTATGACGATTTTCGAGCACAGTTTTCTTCACAATTTCAATGTTTTCATCGGTTGAAGAGGTTGAAGGTCGTCCGGAACGAAGCAAACCTTCAAGCCGTTTTTGAACGCTTTGTACCAATCATAAACTTTTGTTTTTGATTAAATTGATTCACCGTAAGCCTCTCCTAACATTTTCAACGTATAAATTTAAAAAAAAATCACAAAATTAAATGCAAACCCTTTCTTTGTTCAATTATTGGATTCATTATAAAAATCGCCGCGCACTACTGAGGTGTGTTTACTAAACTGAGTGCTGTCAACAAACTAGCTGCCAAATCGCGCTAAAAATTGATATCAGAGGTCAGCACAGTGCTACCAACTTACAAAAAATATATATTTGAAAAATATATATTTGAATAGTTAACGCGCGACTCTTAAATTGAAATTTCCGGATACCTTATTATCACAATGTATTCAAATTTTTTCCAACAGGTCATAGGTTTGGAAGTATTAAAAAAAATACAATCTAATCACGGGAATAAAGAAAATGACGTCATTGATATAAATGAAGAAATGAACTTGTCAGTAACTTCAATATTAACTCCCAATGAGACTACAATTAGTTCTCCGATAGATAAAACAGAAGTAACTACTCAACAAAATAATTTTAACAAAAGTACGCCAACAACATCTAAAAAAGATAAGGTTTGTAATTTTTTTTTTCAAACTTACAGTTTATCTCGCTTATAAGAAAGAAGAACCTAATATCGATGCGCACTGTTCTTTGTTTCTTTGCCACAATTCAGTTGAATCCTCGAAACTCAACGGAATTGAACCCACAACTATCGCGTTTGCATGCAGACACTGTCCTGTATATGTTGTCCTTAGCGATGATGTGGATTTTTCTAAACCGTGAATGAGGCGTGTGCAATGTTGTCGTTTTGTACTGAATAATTATTGTTGAAGTGTTTTATTTCTTATAAGTGCGATAAAGAAATTAAATTAATTACATTTTGAAAAATATTTATTACATTTTTCTTCAACAGGTCATAGCTATGCCGCTATTAAATAAAATACACTCTATTCACGGGAGTAAACAAGATGGTGTCATTGTTATAGACGAAGAGACGAGCTTGTCCGTAACTTCAATATTAACTCCCAATGAGACTACAACTAATTCTCAGATAGATAAAACAGAAGTAACCATTCAACAAAATGGTAATGTTAACAAAAGTACGCCAACAATGTCAAAAAACGATAAGGTTTGTATTTTTTTTTCAAATTTACAATTTATCTCGCTTATAGGAAAGAAGGCCACAATTCATCTGAATTTTCGAAACTCAACCGAACCAACAACTATCGTAATACATCGTTCAATAATGTGTGTGACTAACTAATTAAAACACATTTTTTTGCCAAAATTCGTTTTTATTCAACATAGTCCCCTTTTAGAGAGATACAATCATTCCAACGCTTTTCCAATCTTTCAATACCGCCTTTGTAGAACAATTTTTCTTTGCCTTCAAAATAGACTTCAGTTTCAGCGATGACTTCCTCATTTGAGCCAAATCTGATCGGAGCATCCTTTTGAGATCTGCGAAGAGCCAGTAGTCGTTGGGGCCAGATCTGGAGAATACGGTGGGTGCGGCAGCAATTCGTAGCCCAATTCATGCATTTTTCCTATCGTTTTCATCGACTTGTGACACGGTGCATTGTCTTGGTGAAACAGCTTTTTTTTCTTCTTCAAATGGGGCCGCTTTTCAGTGATTTCATCATTCAAACGCTCCAACAAGGCTATATAATAATCGTTGTTGATGGTCTGACCCTTTTCGAGGATATCAACGAATATTATACCGTGAGCATCCCAAAATACAGAGGCCATAACCTTGCCAGCCGATGTTTGTGCCTTTGGACGCTTTGGGTGGCTTTCACCGGTTGCATGCCACTCAGCAGACTGCCGATTGAACTCCGGAGTGTAATGGTGGATCCATGTTTCATCCATTGTGATGTACCGACCCAAAACTCCGATCCATTACGCTTAAAAAATTCCAAACAAGCCTTTGAATCATCTATTCGTTGTTGTTTTTGCTCCGGTGTGAGCAAACGCGGCAACCATTTGGAAAACACCTTTTTCATACCCAAATGTTCGTGTATTATGGTGTGTACACTGCCTGCTGATATCTTTAGGATGTCAGCTATCGCGAGCACTCACTTCACTTCACTTTGCGATCGCCCATAATAATTTTCAGTGTTTTCTTTTAACGTTTTCCGGAATAACAGCGTCATTTGGCCGTCCAGTAGATGGAATGTCATCGGTGTCATTTGAATTCGGCATACCAATAACAAATGGTTCTTTTTGATGGAGCAGAGTCCGAATAATGTTTTTCAAGCCATTCCTGGCATTGAACCGTATTTTTTTCATTAAAAAGCAATGAAAAATCAACACACGAAATTGCTTTGAATTCATTTTTCTTAAAAACTCAAAAGTAGCGTCACTTAAAGCACTGTAACTTGTAAACTAATGGTCGGATTGACATTGAATTTTGACAGTTAACCTAAAAAGGTTCACACTTTCGAAAAAAAATATTGATTTGGTATTAGTGGAGCCATCTATGTGTTAATCACACACATTATTGAACGAAGTGTTATTTACAGGCAAATACTGTCCAGAAGTATATGTCTTCCTTAGCGAGGATGTGGAGTTTATTGAACCTGATATAATGCTTGAGTTTATCCGCTTTATGTTAACACGCCTTACAATTTTGAAGTCTTCAACCCACCATTCCAAAGGCAAGTAGAGAAAATCAAATCAAATCAGCTTCACGCTGTATCCCGCACTCATGTGCGATCCACCTTAGGAACGGTGAAACAAACAGGCCTGTTCAAATCACTTGGCGAAGCGTTTATATTGAACATTGTCTATACCCACGATACCTAGGAGTTATACTGGACATGTCTTTAAGATTTAAAGCTCACTGTCTGTATACCAAACAAAATATATATGCAAGAAATAATCTGCTCCAGTGCCTAACGCCTCCGACCCTAAGATCATTGGGCGGCATCTCCGGAAGTACTTCGGACTACAGGTCTCGCTCTAAAAAGATAGAGTGAGACTTCTGCGGGTGAACATTCGTGTCCAGTTGGTAGCACTCCACTGCGAAGTAGGTGAACATAGCATTAAATGAGACCTGTCGAATAATTACTGGTTGTTAAGCCCACCCCATTAAACAAGGTCCTAGCTGGTATAGTGTCTCCTACGGTTCGACGTGAGGTGGTATGTTCTGTGGAAAAATTGCCGAAAAAAGATCCTCAGCACCCATTCTATGGCTACACTGTACCTCGTGCCCGCTTGAAAAGTCGTCACAGTTTTATGAAAGCTATCACAGCATTAGTCGAGTAGTAATTCGAGTCGTGCTAGGGAACGGCTAGGGCAGATAAAACCGCCTACCACCTTCAAACTATTTCCACCCCAAAGAGTGCTTACCCGCACATTACAACTTGCAGTGGCAAACCTGGAAGTCGCTTAATCGTTTACGGAGCCAGGTTGGCCGATGCTAATAATATCTCGCGAAATGGGGGTACGCACTGAAGGATGAATCAACTTGCGACTGGCGCCTACCCACAAAAGATGGTACAGTTACTCTCTTGCCCCCAATGACCATTCATCTGTTCATATGACGATTTGACAACAGAAAACAACAGATACCCCTGTCAGCGTGGCTAAATACTGGCAAAGTATCTGAATTTTCCAAGCATTGACACGAAGAAGAAGAAGGAATACAGTGTTAAGACACTACAATCCTTCATATTTTTATTTTTTAATTAATATTGTAATTTTATTATTTTGGTTAGATTAAACAAGTTAGTTTACTCAATGTGTGTAAAATAAATATAAAAATATTTCAAATAATTTTCTTAATCTTTCTTGAATATAAACCACATACAGAAAACACAAAAAGTGTATCATCAAGAAATAATTAAAATAATGCTTAGTTATAATTTTGATTTTTTTATCAGCTTCAGCTTTATCGCACAATTAGCAGGGTTGGCAGAGGGAACCTAGTTATAAGACACTCATTTCCTCACTTCTCGCCTGATTTGAGAGAGGTGCGTGTAAAGTGGCGAAACACAACGCCGCGCTTTTCCTTTGGTGCCAGAGCGAAGAAATTAAAATATTAATAAACAATAATTCATCTCTCGAGTGGATATCGAATCCACAACCGTCGCATTATAATCGCACGCTGATACCCCTGCGCCATGACGGACTCAATAAGCATTATATATGGCATTTTTATTTATTATTTGAACTTACAGAAACCCAATTTTCGGAGATATCAAAAAAAATCACTTAGGAATGAACCCGTACTATCAGAAAACTTGACAGCCACCAGAGCCACTAGTCCTGTACCAACTGAAGTTGTGCCAGTGGAGATGTTAGTATAAAACACATATTAATGTCGTTTAGCGTGATCACGCTATATTCGGAATATAGGAGATTAGGCAGAGATAATCTAGTGTTAAAATAACAATTCTGGAGGCATTGCGTTTGAATTGGCGGAATTCAACACCGCGCTTTGCCACGACACCAGAGCGGAGATAATGGAAATAAAAAATATTTAATTTCCTCGAGTAGGATTCGAACTACAGATAAATATAAAAAAAAATGCTTTATATTTTTCATATACTCGTATATAATATTAACTATTTATACTTCATAGGTTTATAGGCCCAGCGTCTCTCCAACCAAGTGAGCCGCCACCATACGAGGAATGTATCTTACCAGATGACAACGACATTATATTTACAAACTCAATACCGGCCAATACCACACCGCTAAATATAAATAAAGTGAATTCTGAAAAAGCCGGTAATATATCATCAGTGTCAAGACAACCAGCGGCGATATCTTCGCCAAATAGGACCATTGAATTAATAAGGAGAACGACAGGATCTTTTGATTCTGCTGTCCTTAACTCGAATAGAAAATCGAAAATCGTGTTGAAACCAAAAAGTACAGCCAAACAGCCAACCAAACCAAATCAAAATGTAGTTAAGAAACCCACACTTGAGAATTTGTTACCCAAAATGGCTCCAAGTTCTAATCAATTAAGTGAATTAAATGAGACTATTTGCTTGGACAGCGATGAAGAAGAATCAATTATTCCTATACAGAAAGCGAAAGCCATGATATCTACAACTAAGCCTTTGTTGTTAATATCTAAAGAAAATAACAATAAAAACGCTAATCCTGTGAAGAAAACTACACGTCAAACTATATTAAATACTGAAAAAAATGAAACACGTCAAACATCTGATGCTACTTCTGCAGTGAAAAAAAAAGAGGCGCCGTCTAAACAAGGACAAATCATTCGTATCTCAGAAGGAGGCGAAATAGAATTATTAAGACGAACTGAAATTGTGCTAACTCAACCAAATACTGTGATATCTAAAGCAGAAAATAATAAACGCAGAATACTAAAAACTACAAAAAAACCAATCAACATTACTAATAGAGAGCCAGTAGATGTACAAAATTTAGATGATAGTGACAATGAAAATCCTACATCAGTCTTTCAGAATGTTATACACATACATGCTGATAAATATGAAGAAGTGAACAAAGCTATCGCTATAGACGAAGCTGAAAAAATAACACATATGAATATTAAACCACCGAGTACTGAAACTAAAAAAGCTATAGTGACCAATGTACGTGACAAGAATAATATTTCTTTAAAGTTTCCTTCCAACTTTGCATCTACGTCAAAGAAAGCTGAGAAAATGATAGATTTAACAGAAACAATAATTGCCGATAAAAAAGTATTGATAGTCAAGAAGAATGACTGCGATAAAGTGAGCGGCTCGTCTAAAGATATAATTATAAATAAAGTGGGGGCTCTCTATAAAACCCCGACGACCACTTCGGTGTCTGTGGATGATACGTGAGTATATCTTCTTTTTTATACCGTTGAATTTGAGATGAAAGAAAAGAAATATATAGTGTTTCACAAATAAATTACTTGACATACAGAATTACTCTTATAATTCTTTATTTTATTATTATAATTGGTAGAATATATCAGGTATTGTATTCGAAATTATCAATTTCAATCAGATGTGTTGTTATTATCACTAAAATAATTTTGATTGATATAAAAAGATACCTTTTATAGAAAAAAAACGGCCACTGCATCTATAAAGAAATCAGCATCAGGACTAAAAGTGACTCCCAGAGGAAGTGTGAAACGTTTATCTTCAATGCACGAGACTATTGCTGAGAAGAAATCAGAACCAACAAGTAAGATTAGTGTATTTAAGAATCTTATTTTGATATGCATATAATATAATTATATATCCATACCTATATTATAAATTCGAAAGTAACTCTCTGTCTGTCTGTCTGTCTTTTATGCAATCAGGGTCAAACCCGTAATCCAATTGTAATAAAATACGTAAATAGAGATACTTGAGGGTCTCGGGATGAACATAGGTAATTTTTTTTCTCATATTTGTAATATTATCGATATAAACTAATATATTAAAATATTTGTAATAGAATAAAAAAGGAAGATGCCGAGATCCCACTATTGATGTCAGAGAATAATAAAACTATTTATGTAGGAGAAATAAAGACAGAGGGGGTGTTAATAATAAACGAGTGGATACGTGACCACATTAAAACCAAATAACGGTCTCTTTAAACAATGTGAAGCTTGGAGCAGTGCCGTGGACTTGTGACCACAAGAGTAAGCTTCGAGGCCCTTTGCGTTATAACAACACTCGCCTTTCACTGCTCCAGTCTAGTATAATTACAAATAGGTCTTAATCACATCAATCGTCCGTGACAATGACAGACAACATTAGCTGATTTGGATATTCAATTTCAATTTCATTGTTTACTAAATAATTTTATATAGTTTTGTGTTTGAAATAAGGAATTATATTTCCTACTTCTCCTGCATTCCCTATTTAATTATTTATTATATTTCAGAACCGATGATGCTTCAAGACTTCGATATTGATGATATCATTGAATTGGAATAAACGAATAATGCATATATTATAAAGAATTCATTAAGATAGATTGTTTCATGATAAAGTATTTTAGTAAGACATGCAATGGTTAAAATGTTTCCTGAACTTAATTTTATTAGTATATAAAATTATCTTGTTTGAGTATATTATTATTTAAACTTTTCTGTTTGTTTGTTGTCACGTAACTGGGTATAAATGTGTGGTTTAATTAGTCTTATAATAATTATTAATAGCATTTATAAAATAAGTAATGTTTGTTGTAAAAGAAAAGTTTACATTTTAAATGTAATAAATACATTTGGTTTATTATTCTAAATTATGTTGTCATTTAATTTCAAAGCTCTAATGCTCATGCCCGTGCTATTCGCTAGAATATATTTGATTACACTCAATAATAAATAAATAAGAAAATGTTCAATAAAGCCAACAAATTTAAAGTAAAAATCTAATTTAAAAGCCGTGAATACACTGAGCATTAAAATTTATTTTATCCTACTTATCTTAAACATTAGTTGATTTCTATTTCTATGCATGCATACAATAATTTTGTCAAATAATGATAAGTGTTGGAAACCTTACTTTATTAATAAGTATATAATGTGAATTAATAATAATATTTATTTAGTTAAGTAAGATTTAAATATAAGGAATCTCGCTTAATTAAAATTTTATTACACATTTAGTGCAGATTATGTGGACTTCTGAAAGGTGTAGTTCCGTTAATATAGATGTTTCGATGTAATTATATACTAAATATATGTTATTATATAGAATGGTAGCTTATTAGGATTACATAATTATAATGTTGTGTTAAAAATCCGAAAGGAATGTATATTTCGTTGATAGTGTGATTATTATTATTTTTTAAGTTAAATAATAATGATGGAAAATACTATTATTTGAGTTTATTAAGCTGATTACTTTATATCAAAGTGAAATTGATATAATCTTTGAATATATTAATTTAAAAAAATACAAATTATTGTTTCCTTCGTTTACCTTTTTTCTATAAAATATGTCATCTTACGACGAATTAGTAAGTAGAATGAGCTACTAATATTACAATGATT
>DWGR01000834.1:0-19071 GCA_018247715.1 Heliconius burneyi
ATTGCATTAGTCGTAAGATGATCCTACCTATCCTTGATGTCCTGATTCCTGTCTTAACGTCAATTCTAAATTTTTCCATAGAAAGTGATTCCTTTCCTTCATCCTGGAAAGAGGCTCAGCTAACGCCGCTGCTTAAAAACCGCAATCCTTCCTCCATGTCTGACTATCGACCTATATCCATTTTACCATTTTTATCAAAAGTCCTTGAGCGTCATGTACACCAACAACTTAGCAAATACCTGACTAATAACAACCTTTACAACCCTTTGCAATCTGGTTTCAGACCCGGTCATAGTACGACTACTGCACTGGTTAACATATCGGATAACATTCGTCTGGGTATGGAGAATCACCAAGTTACCATTATTTATTTTTTTTATTTATTTTATTTTACTTTACAGAAAACAACAGCATAATAATTACTACTTATAAAAAAAACTTATACAAAAAATACAGCCAATTATAGTATTCTACTTATAAGTACAGTACAGAGTATTATCTAAGTACAGTACAGAGCTACACATAATTTAAACATATTTAAATATTTAAATAAAAAAATAAAACAATGCAAAGTTAAAAAGTAAAAGTAATAACATATACCAAAAATAAAAAAAATAATAATAATAAGATAAAATGCCTCATTTGTGTGTGTGTGTGTTGTGTGTGTATCTATGTGTGTGTGTCTGTATGTATATGTGTGTGTATGTATATGTGGGTGTATGTATATGTGTGTGTATGTATGTGTATAACTATATAAGTTTTTCACGAAATTCGGATAAATATCCGAATTTCTCAAGTGGCTCCCAATTCGACTTCGCCGGAATACTCATGTTCTTTGTCTTTTGTACAACGTTCTCTTTTCTCCGTATTCCCCTTCATATCTTAAAGAACGATTTATATTTTTATGTGAATCACATGGCTTACCACTCCGCTCTAAATCTAGTTTAACTCTTAAGATTCCTTGTCATTCTTCTTTCTTCTATGCAAATTCCTTCTCTATCAAATCCGTCCATTTGTGGAATTCCTTACCCATAACAGTCAAACAAGCTACGACTATACAAACATTTAAAAAGAGGCTGAAAGATTATTATCTAACGCTATAAGTACGTGCCAATTGTATAATCAATACTGATATCAATATTTTCTGTATTTATTTCTCGTTCTTGTTCCTGTCTTCTAATAATAAAAAAAGAAAAAGTTTATTTCATGAATCTATGTTTATAAGCAAAGTAGTATGTATTTACTTATATATTTATGTGTGTATGTATGTATGTATTTATATGTGTGTATATAAAACTAGATATAAACTCTGTACACCCCTTCCCTTATCAGACAAAGTTTTCTCTCCTCTACCCAAAGGTTGCCTGGAAGAGATCGCTCTCTTAGCGATAAGGCCGCCTATTGTATTGTTCTAAGTATTAATACATGTATGTGTCTTGTCTTTCTACTGTACAATAAAGAGTATTTTATTTATTTTTATTTAATCTAATATTAAAATATGGAAATTTCCATTAAAACACAATGGAAATATAAACATAATAATTTTTAAAGGCTTTATTTATTTATTACGTATACGTTACATACGTTTGGCTTAGTGGTAAAAGCGCTTCCAAGACCCAGACAACAGTTACCAAGGCGCGGATTCAAATCCCGCTACGAAGAAATTTTCATATGTTTTTTAAAAGTATAAACACAATCAATTAATTGATTTAAATAAAAATAAATCGTACATTAAAAACTCTGGTAGGTACAGGAAACTGTGCGATAGGCAAAGTTATATTTTTTCAAAGGAATATTTCACTTGTGTTTCACTTAAAATCCTCTTACGTCCCTCTATGCATTTAAAAGCATATATTTTTTATAAAAAGTAAATAAAAAAAAACTAGCAAACGCATGAGACGAGGCTATAATGAACAATATCCGTTGAACTGCACTAAATTTTGCATACAGCCGTGTACAAAGGAAGTCTTAAATAGACTGAAAATCTAGATTTATTAGATTTTTTAAGCTTAAATATCTAATATAGGTATGGTGTGCTTACTTAAAGGTAATGGAGACTTTTAATGATTCTTTTAACTTTGTAAGCTCTTTTTAAATTATCAATATATTCGAGGCCAGTTGTGGCGCAGGGGTTTTAGTGTGTAAATGAAATAGGTGGTGGGTTCGACTCTCATTTGAGGATATGAAATATTAAATATATTCAGTTTTTCGCTTTACTGTTTTAATGCCTCCAGAATTCAGTGGAGAGTGGAAAGCGGAGTGTCGTAACACTAATCTTCCTCTGCTTTTCTTGCTACACGAGAGAAACAGCGTCAAACCGAAAAATAAACACATCTTAATAGACAGTCAATCAATTTTAATAAAAATATTTAAAAGAATATGCGAGTTCTTACTTCGAAATGTTATATACTCGTATACCAAAATAATATATTTCTCAGTATGAGTTATTTTTTATCAGCTTTACTAATATAAGGCATATAATGTACACAGTTTGTAATTTAATTTGTTTGATGAATGACCTTTACACAAGGACTATCAAGCCAGTACGGCAGCACATGTGCAAACTGGGACATTTAAGTAATTATCGGTGCAACATCGTGGGACATGGGATAACTTGATTTAATTAAAGTGCCTGCGAGATACCAAGTTCAATTTGGAGTACGTTCTATAGACCTTTAGTGTCAGAAGAAATTACAATGATATTTTCTTTCTTTTGTTGTTATTTTTGCTTGAAATCTATCGTTGAATCTTGGTTTTACACAGTGTGACAAATTAAAAATTATACAAATGTATGTTTCACTGATTGAAGCTAGATTACCTATCCAGTGTTAACTCGCACTTTTTATCGTTTATTTTTTTATATATTGCATTTTAAGTGAGCTTAAGGCAGACTTGATTTAGCCATAAAGGAAAATATTATGAGGTCTGTACCCTTTCTATTGTTCTTTTTAAGTGTCCCTCTATCCATTTTAGTCAAAAATACTAAATGTACAGACAAAATATTTTTACTGTTTTATTATAAGTATAGATATAGATATCATTTCCCGAGTGGGAATCGAACCCACAACCGTCACGTTTACAGTTGCACAATTGTGAACCTGGGCCACGACTGGCTCACTAAGAAGAATATTAATATGGAATGATATTATAAACTAGAACAATTTAGTTTTAAACACAAATAATATTAAACGTTCCAAATGTGATATTACAGTTCGTAATATAACGTCGAGTGAGACCTTTATGGCAACAACAATGCATTTAATATCTGTCACATATTTTGTGTCTGTACTGTCTCATATTAAAACACGTACATTTACCGGAATATGGGTGTAGCTATATAAATAATGGCCGAAGAAATACAAACACAATTTATTAACAATTTTAAGTTTTTATTACATTTTTAAAGTCTTATTCCACATTTGGGAAAGATGAATACTTTTTTAGAAAACATAGTAGGATTTTATTTGAATTATTTGACCTTATAAAAATAAGGTTCCCTGCCTACCCTGCAATTTGTGGGCACGCTGCTACAACGTGAAGCTAATTGGACGAATTATAGAATAAGTTGTATCTCGAATTCGGCCGAAAAACGAATACCAGAGTGTGTTAGTTAACTCTACGTTCCCTCTGACAACTGAGTTACTATACGAGTATATGAATATGTTACTTACTATATATAGGATAAAATGTGAAGCTACACAAAATATTTATCAATATTAGAAAATTATTATTATTTTAATTAAATCAACTTCACGCTGTATCCCGCACAAAGTAGGATTCGCAAAAGGAACTAGTGTTAAGACACTCCGATCCCCACTTTCCGTCGAATTCAGGAGGCATTACGTATTACTGGCGGAGCTCAACGCTATTCTTAGCCTCGGCAGCAGAGCGAAGAAATGGAAATATAAACGTAAATAAATATTTCACTTCCTCGAGTGGAGATAGACGCCACAACCGACGCGTTACAGTGTCATTATTGTGCCGCTGCGCCACGACAGCCTATATAGTATTCACAAATCATTTGTACTTGTAATTGTATGTAATCTTAATGAAATCCTCGTTAAAATTGCATACCTACTCTCGAAACAAACGCATTACTATATATAAATATAAAAGGTAAATTAAATGGGAAAATGGACGAGATCCACTTATAGTCCAATTAAAATATATGAATTGGTTTTACATTGCTTTATTTCGTAATACATATGTAGATATGGATAAAATGTATGGGAAACTTGTTTTTAATTTTTGTGTTTTTTTTTTCTCTTTTTATTATACCAGTACTCGTATAATTCTAGTTATTCGGAGGCATTTAATGTATCTGATTGACTGTATGACAAAAATATAATTATGTATGATTCTCAGTAATTTTACAGTATAAATATTTCCTTTTGTCGCCATTGAACATAGTGCATACGAATATAAAGAAGTCTGTCTATCTATTAATGAAAACGGTATCTCAAGGTCGCTCTTAATATAGATCTCAGAGTAGTGAGCGGCTTATAAATACGGCCAATAGATACACTACTACGGTAACATTTACATATATGCACAAAAACTTGTTTCATATAAGATGTTTGTAAAATCTTATTTTAAATACTATTCAAATTATCGCTTCGTTAAATACTTTCAACTTTTAGTTTCCAAGCTAGTCACATGTTCTTTTACCATAGTATAGCAAGCTTTAATCTGCATTGAGGTGCTTTTAAGTACTTATTAGTATTATAGAATGTAAATATTTTTATATGATATATTATTCGTAGAGGCCGTAGTCGGTTACGACTGTAACACTAGGTTCCCTCTGCCTACCCTGCTGTGTGCGGGATACAGCGTGAAGCTGATTTGTTAATCTTTTCGTTCCATACATCCAAAGGAAAAAGTAGGAACCCTAATAGAATATACTTGTTATTCTTTTATGAAGACTAATTATTTCGAGATGCGTGAAGGCATCATACTAGAATTAATGTCCAACATTCAGGTCTTTGGTACTTTGAAGTACGAGAAAACCAAAAGATTGAAGCATTTATTTTTAGTAACGTTTTTGCTTCGTTTTGTATGAAATTCGCCACGTATTTAACACGTATATAGTACTTCCCGTAGACCTACGATTATGAAATTTACTGAAAGTGACAACTTGCCGTTCGAGTAAAGAAAAAATATATTAGAGATAAATTCTACTTCTAATTTATAATTGTAGTTTATTTAATATAAAATAAATGCGTACATCCCGAAACTTAAGCTTGCAAAATAAAATGTATGCAAAATCGATGAAAAGATTTTTTTCTGTGTTTCAAGGGACCTGAATAGACTTGAATAGGATATTATTTACAGCTTGATACCTTCACGCGATCGTAAGATAAATAGTCTTGACAACAAAGGGTTCCCATTTTACCTTACGGGACCCTAAAAATAGATAATAATTAAGAATATAATATCTACTAGTATTGCTATAGTCCGATAATGGCTACGTCGAAATTATACCCCTAGGCTTTAATTGCGTATTTGATGGACCGGGCCATCGATACGCCGCATGGATTTAGTATGTAATAATTATAGATAAACAAGACACGAAGTAGGTACATAGGAATATTAACGAGACTGAAGCGCATGTAAACTCGATATGTGGGTTCGATGCCCACTCAAGGATTTATTTAATTATATTTTTATTTCTTCGCATTGGTAACCAGACAAAGTCCGACGTTGAGTTCCGTCATTCAATACACAATGTTTCAAGCATTTGGTGGAAAGTCAGGAACGGAATGTAGGGAGCCGCACGCAGCTTCTTTTCGTGTAAATACCTATAGTTTTATAATGTATCGTTCTAAGGTAGAGACAATAAACCAAACTTTACGTAATACTTTATACATCTATAGAATTTTTCACATCTGTTAGCCCCCATTGGTATTTCGGTTCACTCTTGTACGGACGTACTGAAATACCTGAAAGAAGAACTTAAATGTTTAAAATACCGTATACATGAACAAACTAAGACCCAATACCCCATTTGAACCCCATTTCTCATAATATATCAACATGAAAAACACAAACAAAATATCTAAAGTAAATAAATATAATAATCATAATTATCTTACAATAACGAAGTTTCTATACACGAACATCCACTCAAAATTTCTCTCGCTTGGTTCGTTGATGAATGGTGGTTTCATGATTGCCTATTGTTTTTTCATCCGGAAACGTAAATTTATAAAATACAAACATAACATGGACATGACTTTGACTTTGATATAAGGTAAAATGGGGTACAAACGACTTCCCTCTTCCGTTAGATATATTTCTTTAATTAAATCATAAAAAATAAAAATAAAAATAAATGAATTAAATCTAATAAATATATTGTTTCTTTATCTATTGTGGTGTTTTCGTTTGGAAACAATTTATATAAAGTATTATTACAGGTACAAAGCATTATTTGAGGCCAGTCGTGGCGCAGAGGCAAGAGCGTGCATGTAAACGCAACAGATTGTGAGTTCGATTCCCACTCAAGGAAATGAACTTCTAAATATTTTTATTTCCTTGCTCTGGTGATGAGTTAAAGCGCGGCGTTAAGTTTTGCTACTTAATGTCTCCAAAATTTGGCTTAAAGTAGTGAAAAGAAGTGCCTTAATAGGAACGGAATGTTACATCTTAACACACGGTTCCCAATTTCCCTCTCCCTAGCTAGTAGTAGTTCTAATAAAAAATCGAGATGGTCTGTTAAACAAAAATATGAATGAAAAATACCATGTAGTACAAAAAAAACACAATATATTAAATCCACGCGAGTACGTAGACAATATATTAAATGCAATGCTACCCCGCGTCGTAACTACCAACATTATCCTAATCAAAATATTACAAGAAATTTAATAGAGGATGAGGCCGCCATGGCGCAGCGGCACAAAGGTGTAACTGTAACGCGACGGTTGTGGATTCGATCCCCACTCGAGGAAGTGAGATATTTATTTACGTTTATTTCTTCACTCTGGCGTCGAAGCAAAGTGCGGCGTTGAGTTCTGCCACTTAACACGCAATGCCTCCAGAATTCGGTAGAAAATGAGGAATGGAGTGTTTCATTAGGTTCCCTCTGTCTACCCTGCTGTGTGCGGGATACAGCGTGAAGCTGATTTTAATTTTTAATAGAGGATAAGCTGAATTACTAACTTAATATTCTCGAGTGAACATTTTAAAAAGTAAAGTTTTAATGTTCATATTGGAAATATAATTAGCAAGAACTAATTATTTTTTATTGTAAGTGAATATAGGTGTAGAATCTCTATGATTGCTCCCTACAGAATATAATAAATTTTATTAATTAGAGCGAAATGAAGTAATATTAATAATTCCTTTTACTATCTCTGGAAATATTATTTTATTAATTACTTAGCTTTATGCTACATCCTGCTTATAGCACGGTAAGCAGATAGAAGAACGTAGAGTTAAAATAATCCGTTACCCGCTTTTCGCTCAATTTTAGAGAAATTCCTTGTTGAGGGGCGGAACTCAACGCCGCGTAGCGTCGTTACCACAACGAGGATATGAAAATATTAAATATCGCATTTCCTCAAGTGGGAATCGATTCCACGGTTATGACTGACGCCATGAGTGCCCTCTACTGGATATATTCACTTATTTTAGTCTTCCTATATTTTTCTTTAAGTGTCTAAAAATAGCATAATAATAAATGCATGATAATATGCTAAACAGCTTATAAGACTACTTCACCACACCCTTACCTTCGTAGTACATTTCTCGCAACTGAGAGAATCTTTCAACAAACCGTTTTATTACAAATGGTACTAATAAAAATATTTCATTTGTGCAGGTGAAGGTGAATTATGTGCTACTTCAGCATAATAGTGATCATATTTGACTGTCTGCGTCGTGGATAAGTGAGTTCCGGTGAAAATGAGTTCGCCAATTTTCAAGACGCTGCTACCTTTCCTCTATGGACTTGTTTCAGGTATGTGTTTTTTGTGTGAGTGTTTTTAATACTTTTTTGGTTAGCAAAGTAGCAAATCAAAATCAGCTTCGCTTATCCCACACAGCAGAGTAGGCAGAGGAAACCTAGTGTTAAGACACTCCATTCCTCCTTTCTGCCGTATTCTGGAGGCATTGCATGTTGAGTGGCAGAATTCAATGCCGCGCTTTGCCTCGATGCCAGAGCGAAGAAATGAAAATAAAAATTTAAATAAATATTTCATCTCCTCGAGTAGGAATCGAACCCACAACCAGTCTTACAGTCACACCTTGTGCCCCTGTGCCACGACTGGCCTGAGTAAAATAGAATGCTCAGCTTAATAAAACAGCTTCACGCTGTATCCCGCACACAGCAGGATAGGCAGAGGGAACCTTGTATTAAGACACTCCGTTCCCTAATGTTAAAACTCTCCGTTTCAATTAAGTTACTTATAATATATGTAAGTTTGTTCAGGTGGAACAAACTTTCAACTCAAATTTGAAACATTATTTTAGACAGATCGAACTCAAATTTTATAAAAACGTTTCATTTAGTTTGTTTTAAAACTAAAAAATACCAGTTATTAAATCTCGCGACAAGCTTTGAAATCGTATAAATTGTATAATGACGTTATAAATTGATAGTAAAAGTCTTAAAGGAAAAAAAATACTTTTAGCGTATTTTAGACACTAGTTTACTTTTGAAAATTTATACTTGTAGGGAGGGTATTTTAAATAAAAGTTTGGTTTTTCGAAAAAAAGAAATCGGGTAGTAATAAATTACTTTACATGTAACTCATAATTGGGAGCACTTATACTCGAGAGCTTTGAGGTTAAAACAATTATCATAGCACACTAATTGAGGATCACAAGTCAAATTCACACTTCGAGGATTTGGTTTGTTTTGAATCAAGCTAAAACTAGATAAGAAATAGAAGCTTCTAGAAATAAGATTATTATATATAATTTTAATCAAAATATTTTGTTTATTAAAATGGCTGAAACTTGCAATGCCTCCCGAATTTACCAGAAAGTGGGGAACAGAGTGTCTAAATACTAGGTTCCCTCTGCCTACCCTGCTGTGTGCGGGATACAGCGTGAAGCTGATTCATTCTGAAACTCTCACTTTCAATGTATAAATTCTTTTAATGTTTCAATGTATAATAAATATTAAATTATTAATATTAAATTGTCTTTAAAATATTGAAACCTTATTAGCTGGCGAAAGTAAGTAAGATCTTTGTACCTGTCAGTAAAAGAAGACCGATACCAGTAGAACAAAGCACTTATATTTTTAAGATTAGTTATTAAATGCTATTATTATTATTATTATTATATTCACGACAAAACCATTAGACTAACAGACACCTTAGTTATATGATGTAGTAGAATTTTTACAATATTTAATAGCCCCTTTCCATTGAAACATACTGTGATCTTTCAAACTACGCAACGGTTTTTAATTCGATTTGCACTAAAAAAGAGAGTGTTCGCTTTAACTACACGATTATTTATTTAACAAATAGAATTGTATTTTGTATACAAGTGCTGTTCCATAATGCGGCTTGCAGTAAGGTACTTTTATTTTATTATATTTAAAACATAATAATTTCGAAAAGAATGTACCAATTTGGATTAAAGATTAAAAAGTTGATTTCTACAAGGATTCATCAAATTCATATATATTATTTATTGTATAAAGCAAACCATATAGAAATGAAAAAGTGTGTCTTGTCTCGGAGTGTCTTAACACTATGTTCCCTCTACCTGCCGTGTGCGGGATAAAGCGTGAAGCTGATTTCATTTGGTTTTTTATCTAATAATACACATGTACTTATTTATTCTCTGTAGCTAGTATTATGACTGGAATTTAGGCACTGTTTTTTGCATTCATATTTTAGATGGTTATTTTTAGCGAAACACATGTTAAATTGTTAAAATAAATTAGAAAATATTATGGTTATTGCAAGTGACTTGTCCTCTTTACAATTTATAATCACTGAAATAGTTCTAACAACGTTTCGTTTAACGCATTCCAGCTGTGTATGCTCTGCCTCGCTAATTGCTGCTATTGTAAAATATGAGAGTTTAATGCAAAACCTGTCGTGACAATTTAGTATGCTATTGTTTTTTATTCATATTTTTTTTATAAATATGACAAAGTTTATAATATTGTAAAAAATATTCTTATGTAGTGTTGCCAGGCGGTAGCCCGCACTTTCAAGCGGTTATCACATCTTATGTCGAAGCCAGCGTCAGGTGGTGAGTTAGATTCTCTAAAATTTTCATTTCTATACTCTGGTGTAGAGGCAAAGCGCGGCGTTAAGTTCCGCCGCTCAACACGCAATGCCTCCAATTCGGTAGAGCAAGTAGAGATTGGAATGTCTTAACACTAGGATTATCACACTGCCTATCCTGTTACATCGTATGTATACATCATGAAGCTAAAAAAGAAATGTAGAGGCCAGGTTTTAGCTCTCCACTTTTTCAGCTTGCCATTTTGGTACTATTGTTAATGAATAATTTTTTCACCTTACGCCCATGTGACCTTAGAAAACGACTACGCTACACTATTTTGAATAAAGTATAGTTTTTAAGTTAAGTCTAGTATATACTAGTGTATAACACAGCTTCAAATTCATTAAACGGTAAGCTATATTACATTAAATCATTAAAATTAAATCAGCTTCATGCTGCAGGGTGCTGTGTGCGGGATACAGCGTGAAGCAGAGGGAACCTAGTGTTAAGATACTCCATTTCGCACTTTCTACCGAATTCAGGAGGCATTGCGTGTTGAGTGGCAAAACTGAAGACCAGAAATAGAAATATAAACATAAATAAATATTTCACTTCCTCGAGTGGGGATGGAACCCATAACCGTCGTGGTACAGTCACACCCTTGCGACGCTGCGCCACGACGGCCTCATACTATCTAAATAATATTACATTACTTAGGTTGTATTAAATTTATCAATTATAGTTCATTAGTAAATGCTATTAGATATAAGCTGCGGACAATAGTTTGTACCAATCAATGGCTGATTAGTGTTTGTTGTTTCTAACGTCGTATATGTACTCGTATGTACTCGTATATGTACTCTATATTAAAGACAATATATTCGTACAATTTGAAGTAGTTCAGTTTATATAATCATAATAAATATTACATATGCCAGGCCACTCGTGGCGCAGAGTGTGATATGAAGTGTGTTACCGTAATACGATAGGATATGGGTTAGATTCCCACTCGACGAAAAATAATAATTTATATTTTAATTTATTCGTTTTGATGTAAAGGCAACGGTTAAGAGGCGCTAAACTCCGCCACACTACATCAAATGCCTCGAGAATTTGACGGAATTAGGGGAAAGGAGTGTCTTAACACTAAATTGCATTTCTTTACTCTGCTCTGTACGGTATATGTTTCTTATCTGTTGAAGTGTTTATATGTTTTATTTTATAGGTTAAATAGAAATGAAATAGAAAAAATTATAAAGAAATGTAACCATCAAATACTTTGCATGTATTTGCAATATTTAATGTAAAAAAATGTTTAAACTAAAAAAAGAAACAAAACTCTTTACTTGTACTGTATCCCCTGAGTAAAAGTTGGTTTCACAACTACAAGTATGTAGTTATCTCTGACTGTGGCAAAGTTATATTAAAATTTACTTTTGAATTTATTTCTTTAGCTATACTTGCTAGATATTGTACAAAGCAAAGTAGGCAGCTGGGAACCTAGAGTTAAGTCACTTTATTCTTATTAAGACACTTCCGTTCCCAACTTTCTGCTGAATTCCGAATACATTGCATGTTGAGTGGCAGAACTCAACACTGGACTTGTTATCAGAGCAATGATATGAAAATATTGTTACTTTACTTAATTCAATAAATATAATTAAACAACATGCCTTATAAAAATGATTTTTTTGGCGACCCTTCTAAACTACCGCTATGTTAAGAAACTTACATAACTCTTAAACTAAATTCAGTGATAGCGCTTATCATCCCCACGTTACACTGACCAATCCAATATCGTTACAAGCTCTGCAGCAGCAAGACTACCATAATTACTTCTTGTCCAACTTGTCAGTATGAAAATTAAATAAACGTTGAGCTATAAGGAAATGAGAATAGAATAGAAGGAGGTCGACTATGTTTTCATTAAGCTCGGTTTCTCTACAGTTGCTGCACCTCGAGGGGTCGCTGCTTTCAATTATAATTTTATTTAATTGTTATACAATTTAACCTCTTACATATTAAATGTTTTGTTTTTCTTTTATTTGTGCTCAAATTTCTTTTGTTGGACGTAGGATATTATTTACTTTGGAAATCTTCACTCTGTTCTGAAGATAGAATTGAAATATCATTCGTACGATTTATTTTATAACTGGACAAATGAAATTTTACTTAGGTTTGTCGTTTTACTTTGTACTATGATTAATGACAATCGAAAATTAATTTTCTCAAACTCAGAAGTTTAAAAAAAATATACTTCTAATAAACTGTATTTTAGGTATACCTTTAAATATTATAAAACGTCAATACCGAATATTTTTAAATTAATCCGAGAAAAACTAGGCTCGGGAAATGGGTCACAATATATTAATTATTAACAATTCTTACTTCAGTACAATAAATAACTGGATTCAAAGCATGCTTATTATTCTTAAGACTAAAGAAAAAATATATTTAAATTTAAAAACATAAATATGTTAAAATATGTGAAAACTAATGCACGACAAACACATCTACATTGAGTTACTGACCACTCAATGATAGCGTGATTCAATCAATAAATTACAACAATAGAGATATAAATTATAACCTGCGGTGGTCAGCAGGATTTATTACGCTATGGATAGCTAGTTGAATTAATATTTACCTGTAAATCTCCCTCATGTCTGCAGGATCACGTATTTTGTCAGTGCCTTATCTGTTATTAATTTTGGCTGTGCTTCCTGGAACACTTTGTACCGGAAATCATAAATGAGTAAAAGCTTGGAAAATGTTATTGTAAGGACTGATAGAACGCAATGGTCGAGGGTTCTCATATTTTTCGGGAAATATTATTTAAAATTAAAAATTTTCTATATTATATAGAAATAAATACAATATAAATATTCACAAGTCCAAAGTGATATAATATTTTATAGTGGTAATCTCCCTAAGTAGTTCTCTTTACTTTGTTCATCGTCCCATCCTTTGATGCGCGCTTTGCTGGACATAGGCCTTCCTTAAGAATTTCCACGACAATCCTTTTTTCACATCTACAGCTTTTTCAGTGACTTTGATAAACTGTTGGCAGATTCCGTGAAGGGCCTGTCCACTGAGCGTCATCCGGTTCATGGATGATGCTCGATAACCTTTTAGTCATAACGGCTGCGACTTCAGCTGAGTAAATTGGCTCATCCTACATCAGAAATGAATATCCTCATTTCTGCTGTAATGAGTCAAGGTTGGAGGAGTGCACCTGAACATCTGAAAGATTGTGTTGTTTATTCTGAGTATCAGGTTCGGTACCTTGTTCAACAATTTCATCTTGGAAGTAATTTACAACAATAACAACATTCGGCAGGTGGTTAACGATCAAACTTTGCTTTGGTCTAGGAGATGCTGCTATCCATCTCCCCTTAGTAGCCTCTTACGACACCCATGGGACAGTATGGGGATTATTACTTGTATGATATAGCACATTTGTAAAACATCTTATTTCGCTTGGTCCTTGCACAATTTACCGATAAGTGTTTATCGGTAAATTATAAGATTAACCCGGTGGGAGTATGGTTGGGTGTGACATACCCGGAAAAAGTTACTTCAAGTATGAAGTAACTTGTCTTCACCACACTCTCACCGGGTTGAAAAAAAAACATTTGAAGAGTGACATCCTAGAGAATAGAACAAATAAAAATACAGTATTGTAAAAATAAATTAAACATAGATACTTATCAAGGTCGGTCTCGTAAATCTTCAAATTAACAATGTCTTTAAAGCCATCATTATAAGTTTGACAAAATTACATAATCCAAGTTAAGCTGACAAATTAGTACCCGAGGTGACTTTTATCCGCTAAACCTCATCAGAGCAAATGTTAAGCCCATATTTTAGAGTACTACGTGAAGGAGCTTCGTTAACTTTTGAAGTAAAAAGTCTGATATTGGTAATAATTTTCCTACCTAAAAAAATCAAAATCAACTTCTAGCTTTATCCCACACACAGAAGAGTGGGCAAAGGGAACCTAGTTTTCAGAGTTCCTAGTTCTATTCCGCACTTTCCCCCGAATTCTGGAGGTATTAAGTATTGTATGGCGGAACTCAACGCCGTACTTTGCCTCGACACCAGAGCGAAGAAATAGAGATATAAATTTAAATAAATATTTAATTTCCTGGAGTGGGGATGGATCCCACACCCGGTCACACTGTGCCCCTGCGCCATGACTGGTCTCATTATTACCATAGATCCTGTAAAATAATGTCTATCATTATACAATGTACTCAGATAACATTTAAGTTGTTGTAAAATACGTAAAAAGATTTACAATAGGCTCTCCGTACAACAAAACGGCACACATTAAATAGAAGCAAATCAATCATAAATAGATAATAAAATATGGTAAACGATTACAAAGCGGAATATTTATCCAAAGCGAACTTTCCTCATAGAGAAAGTTCGCTGACAGTTTTGATTAATTCACGCTGCTAACTTAGAGATAAATTTAAATCATATTTTTTAAATATCATCCACTAGCCATGTTAGTTATTAGTTATTACATATTAAAACGTAAGATAAAGCTAAAAATAGGTGTTGTGTTGTGTTCTGTACTTTTTAAAATGACTGTCTGACCGTGACAATTGAATAGTTTGGCCATTTTGAAACATGTACGCTCTTTTCATATTATATTCGGACTATATCGTATGAGCTTGAGAGCCCGAGTTATATTCAAAAGAACATAATATTGTTTTAAAGTAATGCGAAAGTGATATATGCTGTATTTACTCAAAATGGGACAAACTAACTTGACACTTTCCCTTCAAAGACCTACTCTACTATACGCGTACTCTACTATCCAAGCATGAATCTGAACAAGCTATGTTTGGATTTTAATTATTATAATTATGTAGCTATTGCGTGGCCATCGTAGTGCAGGGCATAAGCGTGTACCTATTAACATGACAGATTGGGGTTCGATTTCCATAAAAAAAATATATTTATTATTTTCATTTCCACCACTCTCTACACAATGTCTCCAGTATCAGGCGAAAAGTGGGGGTGGAAGTACCTTAAGGAGAACAGAGTGTCTTAACAATAGTTGCAAGATACAGCATGAAGCTATAAAAAAATGAAAGCTTGCCATTCATTATTCTAAAAGCTCTTTTAGCTTTAAAGCTATAAATAAAAAAAATTAAAAATATTTATGCTCGAAAGCTGTATGTAGCGGGCATCTCATACAAAAGAGAAAGTGAATGTTGGCTAATATACAACACTGCTGCTTTGTTTAACCAAAATATCAAAAGAAAATATATGTTTTTACATTCCCCAAGTGCAAACTAATATTTACAGCCACTACAAACAATCTGACACTTTCAACGCTACGACAGTATCTTGAGCTATAATCGTAGTCAAAAATGCTTACATTAATCATAAGTTATAAAAGATTGTTTTTGTATAGGCGTGCATAGAAAACCTCATGTAAAGACACTCCGTTCCCATTAAGACACTTCCGTCCTCCACTTTCTACTGAATTCTAATGAAATAGCGTATTGAGTGGCGGTATTCTCGGTATTATTTTTGGTATTACTTCGAGCTTTGCCTCGTTATCAGAGCAAGGAAATGAAATTTCTCAATATGACTATATTCCCCCGAGTGAGAGTCGAACCCACAACCGTCACGCTAACAGCCGCACGCTTGTGCCCTTGCGCCACGTCGGCCTTACAGAATAAGAATATGTGTATTTAATTTAACTATTGCAGGTGAATAGTACAATAAACAGTCATTTATCATTTCCAACGTGTAAGGGTCGGACCCTCGCAGACAAAGGGTAGAAAGTTTAGGAAAACGTGATGTAGGGGAAAATTTAATACTGATACGTAAAACCCGCGAGCATCGATATTCAGTTTGAAAAATTTCGTAACAATGTTTACGTAAATATATTGAGTTTAAAATGTTTCAAAGGAGATAAAATTCTTATATGAGACCGTCGTGGATTAGAATAAAAATGCAACTGTAAACGAGCCGGTTGGGTGTAGGTTCGATGGGAAGCACCCAGGGGAATAAAATATTTAATATTTTCTTCGCTTTAGTGATTAAACAAAATCGTGGTGATGGGTTTCGCCACTCAACACGCAATGTCTCCAGAATTCGGTGGAAAGTGTAAAAGAGAGGTATCTTAATGGTAACGGAGCGTCTTTATACTAGATTCCCAAGGTCTCTCTGCCTAACCTGTACCCACGCTGTATTCCGCACGTGCGGAATACAGCGTGAAGCTAAACCAACTACATATTATATGATTGAGGAAAAGCAGTGATTGCATATTTTTGTGGCTCAACCAGAAGGGCTGAACTGAAGTCTTATACGAATTTTAGAACAAATCTTGGTTAGCTTTTCCACTCGGACCACTTTATTAGTAAAACTAACAGAAATATAGATAGGATAGGATTGGATAGGATTGATTTCATTATATATTGTATATCGTGTGTATTTGAAATGTGCTCGTACTGTATTAAAATGATCAAACATTGTAATAAATTTTATTTCTGTTTTATAACAATATCCAGGTACTGTGCTAGAATTTTATATATCTTCAAACTTTATTACCGCGGGATTTATGGGGATTGTATTATAAATATTTAGGTTATTTATTATATCTGGTTTACGCAAATATTATTTGAAAAATTATTAAAATGTTAGAGTAAGAATAATAACTGCTACCCGGACGTGTTAATTTTCCTTATGTTTTTAAAATGTAAAGTAGCTCCCACTGGACGTCGTCCGTGGCTTTGTTGAAATTGAAATATCAAACCAAGATATGTTGGAAAGGCAAATATAACAAGTTTTTTTTTTCTTTTTAAAGTATCGTACAATACATATTTGAATATTTTTACGCGGAATTTCATCTCGTTTGACGTTATACGTTTATAGTTTTGTAGGGCATAAAAATGTAATAAAATTTTCATATTGAACTCAAATTCTATTGTTCGAACCACTTTGATATAAAAGTAAGTTTTTTTATTTTATTTTAGTTACGTTCAGCTTTACTATAATAGTAATAATGATAACAAGACTAATTTTAAAGCAAATCCACGGATTTGAGACATCCAGAGGATTAATGTATTCTCTTGTTTCTGGATTACCTTGATTGTCCGGCAGAGTACAGAATAAGAGCTAACATATAAGATCATATTGTGAAGTGCTCAATTTGCGTAGAAATCCAATCACGAGCTCTTCGTGATAGTGAAATCTGTCAATCTCTTTAGCCCATGCCAATGATGCTCCCGAAGCATTACAACGCTTTATGGGGTATAATAAATAAATACAGGCTCTTGATGAAAAGACAGACGGACAACAGAGTTATCTTAAGGGTCTTTTTTTCGTTAAAAAGTATGGTACCCTAAAAACCGGTTAATTGCAAGTCGGACTCACCCACCCAAGCTTGTGTACCAATTTCAGGATTGTAAATTAACAAGATATACAATTTATAAATCTTGAAAATTTTGTTTGGAGAGACAGAAAGGCGGACAATATAGTGATCCTATGATGTGTGATGACAAATATCCTTTTTATCTTTTGAGATACGGAAAACCCTAAAAAGAATATTAAATCACAATGCACATTAAGGAGTCATATAAAATTAGTGACTTATTACTCCGCTTTGGAGAGATTATGAAGTGACGTCCGTATACCCTCAACTTACCTACTAGAAACCAGACTTTATAAACTTTATATTTGGTGACATTTTTTAACATTATGCCATAACGACGGTAATTCCTTATATGGTGTATTATTTTAGGTGATTTATATTTAAAATAAAAATTCTAGGTAATGGTATGTTCTCAGCGAACTCGCTGTTTCTTTTAAAAAATTTTCACTACTAAATTAGAAGGAGCTCCCTCCTCGCACAATGAACGCATAATTTCCTTGACGTTTTTTCTCCGCGGTCTAAAGGGCACTTTGTCAAACCTATTAGTCTTCATCCTTCTCGCTCTGAAACATTCGAGGCGAGCTATGTAACTTACATAGCAATTTTTAAAGATTTAGACCGGAATAAATAATATGGGACGTGCCCTTTTTTCCTTTTAAATGTTTACTCTACTTTGATATTTTTTTTTTCAGTTAATTTTAGATAGCAAATATTTGTTTTATTTCTCTAGTACCATTCCTATCGACGTATGTATATTTTAGGTATGCATTTTTTTCATTTTGTCCTATTTTTACCTTTTCACGGTTTTATTGGACAGTGCGTATTCAGAATTACCATAGACAAAAGTAGAGGAATAAATGAAAAAGGTTATATTGTAACTAGAATAGACTGCATACTGAAGATCACAAAAATAAGGAGATCTGTTCTTTTACCCTATAGGAATTGTAATTAAAAACAAATCAAAAAAATGATAATTCTACAAATATATAACACTTACAGATATAATACTTGCAAATATAACTCTATTACGTGTTCAGAAGCATCGGAACTATCTCCATAGCTGTAAATAAACATGGGGTCGTCAAATCTCATTATTATAATTCAACAAACATAACCCGCTGTTGAAAGTTAGTCACCAAGTTTGTTGCCACGAATTAAGGAGATTAAGCATATCAAGCAAACTCACTAATGGTCGAGACGCACAATAAATTTCGTTACACCGACCAACTTTGTGGGTAAGGTACCGGTACGTGATGCAAAAGTTTCCACATCGACGCGAGAACATCGCTATATGTGATGCCGGCTATCATTAGACATAGCTAAAAGCATAAAACATTTGATGTCATGAAAAGTCAGCTTATATACTAGCGACCCCTTCGCGGCTTCGCCCGCTATTACTAAATTAGTTATTTAATACACTGAATTACGTTCGTGTTCGTGTCGTGCCTGTCCCTATTAACATTATTTAATATTATTTT
>DWGR01000835.1:0-19065 GCA_018247715.1 Heliconius burneyi
TTTCGTGCGTAAACCTCTCACGTTTTGATAGTAAATATTTAAATTGAATTTTGTAAATAATTAATCTCCATTAAGAACATACATATTAAAACAAAAATTACAATGTCTCTAGAAAATTTTTGTCTTTCACCAACTTAGCCTCCGACTTATTATTCTTTCGTACAAAAATTTTTCCTCCTCGTATCCATAAGAATTCATATTTTTTTTCTTTAGCAATTATTCTGGTAGCAGCATGTAACTGCTTATTCGCAGGGGATAAATGTTCCATTGCGTAAATGGGTTGCTGAGTCGCGAAACCGAGGTGTGAAGAATTGAGTTTGGAATCCTTATTTTTGTAATTGTACAACTTAATAGCAGCAATATAATAATATATAATATTTCAGAGGGAGGAGTTACTTTTTCTATTAAGTCCAGTTAAGCGAAACATTTTTGAGGCGTCCCGTCATGGTGCAGGGGTACAGCTTCAGACTACGGAACGGCAAGTAGAGAATAGTATGTCTTAACAGTAGGTTCGCCCTCCCTACCCTGCTTTATGCAAGATACTAAATCATTTTGTTACTTCTAAAATTAATTTTCTACTATTTAATCTCATTCTGTTATATAATTCGTGAGATTCATGAAAATATACGAATATAAAGCTATTTAAATTTTTGGACGATATTGATGAGATGGCTGGGATAATGACTTGATTGTTATAGCCTGAGTAACCCTTATTTTAACGGTTTAAATGGAAAAAGTCTAGCTTAATATCTCAAGGTTGCTTTTAAATGTTCTATTAAGACGCTAAAGATGATTTTAAGTAAATGAAACTGTCTACAACAAGTTTTTTTCAGCTCCACGTTGTATCCCGCATGTAGCAGGGCAGGCAGAGGGCGCCTAGTGTTAAGACATGCCGCTCCCCAATTTTTGCAGTATTCTAGAGGCATTGCTTATTGAACGCCGCGCTTTGCCTCGACACGAGTGAAGAAATAATAATATTAAATATTTCATTTTCTCGAGTAGGAATCGCACCTACGACCCGTCGTGTTTACAGTTACACGTTTGTGCCTCTGCGCCACGTCTGGTCTCGTTTCGTTAACACGTTCTTGTAAAGCCAATTTGTTACCATGTAATAAAAATTAACAAAATCAATTTGACTTGTAATAATTGTATTTTTATGGAACTAGTCAGTTCCACGTCCATAGTTAGTTAGACATTATAATCAAATAATATGGTATCATCGAGCTGGTCTGAGGACGGAGCCAGGATCTGAATAGTGAAAGTTTTTGGAGATTACCAGCAAACTACTTGAATTTAACATATACTGGGGAAAGCCGATAAAACCTAGTATTATGATGCTAAGCTCTAAAATATTTTTTGAAGTATTATGTGGTGAGTGATGGAAATCAAAGGCACAATCTTGACATCCAGGTGGACGCTGACCCTCGATAACTTTATCCCCAAATATCAAGAAGAAAATTTCTATAGTCAGCATTTGAAGCTACTACTATTCCATCAATTTACATACAGATGTATAAATGAATTTGCATATAAGTACATATATTACAGTAACGTAAGTCCGAAGTAAGGTGAAGAGGGATAAGTGTGTCAGATAGGGTTATTCACGGCACACCGACATTGTTAGATATATCTTCTTTAAGGACATTAGTTTCGTTCGATTATGGATTGGACCTTTTGCGAAGAACAGGATAATTTCGGATTTAATAGAAAAGTATAAAACACTCTACTTTTTTGTGATAAAAATTGTGACCTTTCCGTTTTCTCGCAAAGTAAAGAAGAGACGTTACGGAAAAGCGCCGTGCTAGGGCCGTGGTCAACTTTGTAAGAGCAGATTCAAAAAATAATTTTCTCGACTAGGCATTGAACTCACATAGCTTACAGTCAAACGATGTGCCAAGGTGCTACGCTGATGTAATTCTATATAATCTTTAGTTTTAACCTTTTTTATTTTCATGCTTTATCCCGCCCACAGCAGAGTAGGCATAGGGAACCTGAAAACTTAATGTTAAGATATTCCGTTTTCATTAAGACATATTGCATTCCTATTCTCCGCTGAATTCCGGAGGAATTGCGTGTGGCGGAACTAAAGCCGCGCTTTGCCTCGTCTCCACAGCGCATATTTTTTTTTAAATTAATGAAATTAACTTACAAAACAAAATTTAAACATAATTTATATTTTAGTTTACATTAAAAAATTGTGTTATAAGTTCACCTGCATTAATCATTCTTAGATAGCTTCCTGCTGCACGTAAAGTCTAAATCTGATATTAATACTAAATGACCAATAGTTGTCTCTGATATGAATTTAATAACGAACTACAGCTTAAGTGCAGGAGGAAGCTCAATTACTCACCAGTTTATAATTTACAGTGTAATTACACTGTTATTATATGCAGTCTCCTGGACTATGTGCTTAATAGATTATAGTACAGGATATTTATCCACCTGTTTACATGTATATCCTTAATAAATTGGAGAAAATATAGAGAATCTAATGACATAACACTCTATTCTTTATTTGCTAATATAAATGATTGTGCAAAAAACTGGAAAGGTATTAAAAATAGTGCAGCATATTGTGCAAATGTTTATATGAGCCACTTAAAAAGTAAAATTAAATAAATCATTCCGTTACCCAACCAGTATAAAGAAGTGCGTGGTGTGGCGCAAATAAAATATATATTTATATGTATGTTTACCGTTCTTCGCTCTGATGTAGAGGCAAAGCGTGGTGTTGAGTGCCGCCACTCAAGAGGTAAAGCCTTCATAACTCAGCGAAATATGGGGAAAGGAGTGTCTTAACTTAAGTCTTGTGAAACTGCCTTTTATATATTTAAGCAAAAATAAGCATTGGATTTGAGATTCGAAGTCACAGCCCAGTTATCTGCACATTATATGCAACAATCACCTTTACCTAATAGACCGCAGTGGACAATTCCAATCCATTAGGTGGAAACATCTAAATCCTTTCAAGTTAAAGTTCGATGAATGGATTTAATTTCTCAAGGAAGGAGAGCCTTTCTCGACATAATGCGGTTTCTATATTTTGTTATCTTTGTTTATTTGTAATTTTATAATTTGGTATTTGTGATATTAAATATTTCCGTGGGTAGTAAGACAAATTGTGGCATTTAGTCCGGACACGGGCTTGAGACATTGCGTGTTGAGTGCATTAAAAAATTGGGCAGCACCTGGACAACACTCTGTCCCCCAGCCCTTTTAGTGGAGTAGACAAGAGGGACTTCCTGGTCTACCTTAAGAAAAAGGCTTACGAAAATCACAAAACCCTAAAAAAACAATAAAATTTTCTACCAAAAATCTCAAGTGTGTTTAATTGCAAAATTTGGTTTAAAGAAGGAATTTAAATGTGATATTTCCACTTAAGCCGCGCGAGCGTCGCGAGAGTATACAGCGGGAGTATTAGTCGCTTCCTCAAAATTCCAGCACATAATTTTCATTTCACGTCGCTACATAAATGTAAGTTTATGTAACCAGTAAAGATTTTTCATACTGACGACGTGTTTTATATGAATAGAGACTGATATTAAGACTATGAGACAGAGACTGATATTAAACTTTGTTGAAACTCAACGCCGTGCTTTAGCAGCGTTTTTTATGACACTTTGTTGCATATTTTTTTTGCGTGCCTATCTAAATTATTTATAATATTGTTTTTGCTTAATACTCTATGCCTAGTGAGGTCGCCCGAGGAACAGCACTTCCTTCTTCAGTTTTACATTGTGTCAGCACACTCAGCCATTACTTTCTTATAAACAGAATATTTATTTTAGAAAAGAAAAGAACTTTTATCTCATAGTATTGGTAAGTCAATCGTCTTTAAGCCACGAAAACGTACAATATTCGGTCATTAGGGCCACAAAGAGGATATATAAGGTTTAAATGTATCCCACGAACTAATGCTCCACAAAGTTTTCCCTTTATGTATTGAGAAATACCTAATGTACCGTGAGGGTATTAAGGAGTATTTTATCTGGTGAATTTCTACTTTTCAAAATATGACGGTTTTAGATTCAATTTTCACTCGAGAGAGAGGTTTCACTAGAGTAAACGCGGCTTTAAGTTCCGCCATTCAACACACAATGTCTAGAAATCAGGTTAAAAATCTTCGGGATCTTCGGGAAATCTAAAAATTCTTCGGGTCAACGCAATAACTTCCTAATGATAATTTGTACTCGCTATGGATACAAGTGAAAAACAAATTTTGTTGTACATTATTTCTCTATGAGTGAAGATAAATGTGAAAAATTAAGGCCATCGTGGCGCAGAGGCACAAGTGTGTGCGATTGCAACACGCGATGCGAAGGTTGTGGGTGGTTCGATTCTAGCACTGGTAACAAGGCAAAGCGCGGCTTTAACTTCCAATATATAGCACAACACACAGCTTTTACCCAGAGACATTTTAATAAGTATCTACAATATGTAGCTTGAAAAGCTCAAAAACCTCGAAACGAAAATCCCTCACAAAATGAATGGTTCCTCACATCAAGTTACGAACTTTTGCCAAAATCGTACGTAATGCCATTTTAACGAACAAACTCTAGGTTTATAATTAACTCGGATATGGATTCAATGGAGGTTCAATTTATTTTGATGTAACGTCACTCAAAATTCATGTAAATTAAAAAGCGACTAAAAAATAAGGTGCACAAGTGTTATACTGTAAAAGCGACGGTCGTGTGGTCAATTATTAATCGAGGGAAGAAAATATTTTGTTCATTTCATTTTAATTTTTGATACTGTACGAGCATTTAGTAGGGCAGAGGGAAGCTTGTTTTGAGACACTCACAGGTCCTAACGCCCCGCCTTGTATCTGACACATCGTATACTGAATAACGGAAACTAATGCCACGTTTAGTCTTGATACAAGGGCATGGAAGAGGTAAATGCTTAATTTCTTCGAGTGGGACTCGAACCCATCGTCAGTCATTGCGCCGCTGTGCCACGACGGCTTCAACTTAATAGTGATTGAATTGTTTTATTTGAAGTTATCTCCGTTTCAATTTATAGGCGAACTAATTGAAACCGCCGTGAGCATTTTCTCTCGAACAGTTTCTGGTAGTAACTTAGAAGATTGGATGTAACCCATTTTGTCTTGGAGAAAAATATATTAATATAAAAGAATTTTATTTTAATTATTTTTAATTTTATTTTGTTTCTTTTTTGTATAATACACTTTAATTGAGATATGAGACTAAGTGAACAAAAATAAAAAACACACTTTCCTACAACAAGTGATAAAAGTACATTTTTTTTCCTATAAATTGGTGAGCTAGAATTAAAAAGTTTATTCAGTATGAAAGGAATAAAAATAAATATTTTAGTAAAAAAAATCAAATCAGCTTCACGCTGTATACCGCACACAGCACATCACAATGAGAAATACTATATATACTATATAATAACTTTTCTAATATATAGCATCACGCGGTAGAATCGTATCGGACCCAGAGAAGGGAAGTCGGTAAGTTTATGGTTAATTCCCGAAACCCAATAAGCGTTTGACTTTACCACTTTCGTTGCACCTTTTCTCGCCAATAGAAAGAAATTTTAGTGACTTGTGTAATGTTTCTAATCCTTAGCCCTTTTTCTTTTTCTCGGTATTAGACTGGATGAAGGGAGCTTAGTTTCAGCTTCACTCTCTATCGAGAATCTCTCTCTCTATATAGGAGACTAAGAATAGGTACTGTTGCGTTCCCTAATTAATTTTTGACAAGTTTCGTGTTCAGTGGCGGAGCTCAACGCCGCGCATTGCCTTATTATCAGCATGAGGAAATAAGAATAGTAAATATTCGCGACGGTTGTAGGTTCGTTTTCCGTTTGAGGTAATGCATTATTCTCATTCATTCGTCTTGAGAAAAAATACAAAGTGCAGTGTTTAGTTCCGCGTCTTAAAATAGTTATAAAACCTCGAAAATTGGAACAGAATCTCTTAAAATGAGATTTTCTTTGCTTACCTACATAAGTATACGAGATGCAACCTAGTATTAAGACACTTCGTTCCCAACTTTCCGCCAAATTTTCGAGGCATTGCGTGTTGAATGACGGAACTCAACGCCGGGCTTTTGCCTTGGTACCAGAGCCACGGAAATAAAATATGAACAAATAATAATTAATTCCCTAAATAATAACTAATTTAAATAATAACTAATTAAAACAAAAACTTTCTTACACGTACATGCATAGGAATATAACATAAACCAGTCCCACAAGTTACTCCCGAAAATTTCATTCAATGTGAGAATATTAATATTCTGGTGCGACTAAGGCTTTATGTCGATAAGACCACATTTGCATACCGTACATAGCCTTGCAACGGTTCCCTTGTACCGTCAGAATTTAAAGTAGAATTTTGATTATTAATAGAATTAGTGGTGACAAGTTTGTTAATAACAGGCTGATGACCACTAAAATATTCTTGAAGGGATCATTTGCTTTGGGACCCCAAAATCTGGTTGGGTGACCTGTTTTATAATCTAACTTAAGTTTATCAATTCAGAAGATGTTAAACTTTAAATAGGTTATGTTTATAATAAGCTTTGAGGTTTAATTGTAATGATTTGTAAAAAAATATAGTTTTGGGGAAGATTGCTAATGCTTTTTAAGCTTTACGCTTTATCCCAGTACAGGGTCGGTATATGGAATCCGGGAACCTAGTCCTAAGACACTGTTCCCTTACATTTTTGCTTCCCTTCCTAGAAACAGAAATGTCGACTTGTTGCCCTATGATAAGGATGAAAGTAAAAATATTTCATTTCCTCGAGTGGAAATCGAACCCACAAACTGTCGTATTTACAGTTGAATACTTCTGCTCCCGTGCCACCACTGGCCTCAAGTATAGTATAGTTATATAGAGTTTAAGGGAGCAATAAGAGAAGGTTTCTCGAAATTCGTATGGAAACCGCAAAAATGGGTTTTTCCTTTCACAACAAGACAACATGACAATTTTCTTATATATAAACTTATAAGAATCTAATTCAAATTTTTTTAAATCTTCTTGTTATTAACAGGGGGAAAAATCAGAGCGACTTAGAGTTATCACTTATCTCTATTCTGGCTACTTATACAGAACATAAACATGGAACACGGAGCACGTAAGTGTCTTACACTAGGTTCCCTCTATTTTTTTCTCTCTCTGCTTCCGTGAAGCTAATAATAACGTACAAAAATTAAGCGAAAACGAAAACTATCTTTCATGTTCTGTCATTCCAAAATCTTGCTAGTTCCTAATTGTGTAGATATAGACCAACAGTTTTAGGTATCGATTGTACTATGTCTATATTGGCTGTCTGGTCAGTGGGTCTCACGCCACAAAGGGGCATGTGGGAGTAAGAACCAATGTTCTTACTCCCACATGCCCCTTTGAGGATATTTAAAGTGACCTAATTTTGACGATTCATTCAGTTTGACGAGGTCATGACTGAAGTTAGTTTGGAAATATCGAAATAGGAAAATTTCCCAACTGCTAAGGAAGGATTATTGTAGTTCGTTCTGTATGCTTGTCCAAAACGGTCGCGCTTACAATCACACCCTTGTGCCACCGGATCATGAATGCCTCAATCATATTTTACATATATTTAAAGTATATATTTCGTAATGCATTATATCCATAGTAGGGGTAAAGTCAGTTCATGTTATAACTATGCAGATCTTGCTATAATCTCAATGTAATATCGCCTATATTGGGCTTATGAGGTAGCAATGTCTACATACCGCCTCTCAACTCACATACTCTGTACCTTATACGTAACTGGGTACCACAGAATATTTTAAATTATTGTTAATTAATTACCTTCATTAGAACGCATAGCAGGATAGGTAAAAGGTACCTGGGGAACCAGTGTTAAAACTCAAAGTTAGTGGGTTATTACTCAACCACCAAAGGTAGTGGAAATTGAACTTACTACCTTTCGTGTTTAAAGTCACATGCTTGTGCAACCGCACAACGACTGGCATCAAGCTAAAAAAAATAATTATGGTTTTGCCTAATTTACATAATTTTGTAAGAGGAGAAAAACCTAATGATAATTTTTTTTCTTGAGAGGCCGTCTAAATGTATAGGCGACAGTTGTGAGATTGATTCTCACTCGGGGGTATACACTAGTTTGATTTCTCTCGTTATGGTAACAAAATAAACCGCTGCGTTGATTTCTGCCATTGAAATGCAATGCCCCGAAAATTTGACGGTGCGTAGAGAACGGAGTGTCTCGACATTCCATTCCCTTTGTCTACGCTACGAATCTTTAATTCAATAGAACTATTTCTTTTGCAAACTAGTTAAAATGACTATTCTAGCTTCAAAAGATCCTCACACGCTTGAAACCGAGAGGTTTGTTTCTTCATGTATAAATTCTGAATATACGAATCCTTAACTATTTTCGTCCGCAATTCCCGCTTACGCGGACTGTATGTGGGAATTCAATTAAACTTTTGTTTGAATGTTTATATGAGAAATATTAAAATAGTTTTATTTTTTAGGTAAGGCATAGATATTAGATTTGGGAGAGTCACGCCGCCAGCAATGGCGACACGCATGGGCAGACTCGACCGGATAATTACCACCCCCAGCATTTAAAACCGGCGTGAAGTAGTGGCTTTATGCCACTGCGTTTCACATTAGGTAATGCCGGGCTCCGCCCAGCCACCCCAAAAGCTGGCAACGCACCAGTAGCTTCTCTGGTTGGTGGTGACCCGTACGCTCATTTGCCATGCTTTTACCATAAAAAAAAATTAGATTTAGTTTTCTAAGTATCCCTTATACAGCACGAAAGGTACAGGAAAATTAGTGTTAAGGCACTATTGTTTCTCACATTCAGCTCAATTTTCGAGGCATGTAGAGATGGCGCTTGGTTTTCTTATCAGATCGAGGAAATGGAATAATTAATATCCCCGATTTGGATTCGAATCCAAAACCAGCATTGCCATTATACGGTGTTCGGTGCTTATACTAGAACGATGATCTTAATTGTAACTTAAATAAATAGCCTCATGCTGTATCCCGCATATAGCAAGTTAGATAGAGGAAACCTATTATTTAAACACTCTGTTCCAGACTAACTCCCGAATTTTCGAGACATTGATTGTTGAATTGCGGAACTCAACGCCACGCATCTTGTTACAGGGTGAATAAATAAAAACATTATAATAATTAATTTCCTCCAGTGGGAATCGACGAGCTGTCACTTAACGTTCTATATTCTCAGACCAAATATTTATAATACACAATACATTCTTAGGCTTCTATACAAGAAACTTTATTCGAGTCTGCATAAGTTGATAACAAGTTACAACGAAGTTCAAAATACAAGTATTGGGAAAAATGTAAAGAAAAAAGTGCGTTAGCCTGGACTTGACTTCTGGAAATATATTAAATCCTTTATAGTAAAATGTTTTTAGAAAACTTATAAAAATTGATAGCGTTTGTGCGACCACTAGGTCCGTATTTACAAATCGTTCTCACTTCTGAGATTTTGAGGTGCCGTTTTTATTGATAGATAAGAATTTGTGATAATTGAGAGCGATTTGGAAATACGGGCATAAATCATTTTTCTAATCCTAGTGTGGAATAATACTTTAAAATGTTTATAACCTGAATGATACCTTTAATTATATATTTAAATACGCGACGGGTGTGGTTTCGACCAGCACTCAAGGGAATGAATTATAATTTCTCAATATTTTCACTTTCTGACATAAGACAAAAGCCCGGCGTTGAGTTCCGCTACTCAGCACGCAATACCTCGAAAAATTTGGCTGAAAATTTGGAACGGAGTGTCTTAACACTAGGTTTCCTCTGCTTATCCTACTGAATGCGGGATACAGCGTGAAACTGAACTGATTAAAAATATTCTAATTGGATTTATCCCATAACCAAGACATTTAAGCAGTTTTAAAATATGAATTCCACGTTTTCAATATCAATAAGCTCTAAAATAACTTTCTACAGAGCCATTGAACATATTTAGCATGTAGAGCACAGACGGCGCGCTGCACGCCCGTTTTGATATCTGTAGCACAAAGTAACCGCACGGCGTGTTACAGGATGTTATAATAAAGTGTGTGTTTATGTATGCTACAAGATCTAATTAGATGTTAATTGGAGAAAAACAATAAGAAATATAAAACAAAACGTGTAAAATTTTTGTTTGGAACTGACATATCTTAATGAGAATGGAGTGTTTTAACACTAGGTTCCCAGGTACCTTTAATTTACCCTGTCATGTGCTCCCATAGCACAGGGGAAGGGGCATCAAGAATTCAACGAAGAGTGTAGAACGGAGTGTCTTAATTAGAACGGAGTACGATGCGAACACTCAGGTTCTCTCTATCTGCTCCGCTATGTGCTAACCAGTTTACCAGTAACTTTACGCCAGTAAAGCTAAAATAAATTAAAGAATAAACAATTGAAATTCCAATATTTCATTAAAAACAAAAATAGCATACTTAAACTATCAAAACTCAAACATCCTGTATCCGCAAAGCTCAAGATCATTTAATATTCACGGTGGGAAAGCCATCGTTTCAATCGGAGACATCTAACGTCGTTTTCATTGGGTATCGAATCCCGTACGACTTTTTGTGGCTTAGCGTTTTGCACCAGCGTGGTATCTGCTAAATTTATATCGACAGCCGAAGGAAGAGATGTAAGTGAATTTGAATTATGTGTTTTGCATGTATATAGATGTACTTATAGGTATATATAGACACAATTGGTATTCAGAATTATAATTAAAAAAGTATCATCATCAAGTCACGGAACTGGGGTAAAAGCGTGCGACTGCCAACGCGGCAGGTCACGCGTTCGATTTCCTCTCGAGGAAATTAAATATTTATATTTTCTCACTTTGGTGATGAGGTAAGGCGGAAAGTGGAGAACAGTTGGAAGAATAATTGGAGAAGTGTTTCTTACTACTAGGTTGCCAGGTGCACTCGTCCTGTCCTGTTATGTACGAGTTACAGCATGAAGTAAAAAAAAAAATTAACTTTACAATGTGTCTTGTAGGCATAGAAGGCAGACCGAACGTAATGTTAAGACTCTCCGTTCTCCAATTTCTGACAGTTTTCGAGATATTACCTGTTGAGTAAATAAACATATACAGATATTTATGTAATTATTATAATGTACGAGTACATATACAATATACATATTTTACTTATAGTAAAAATAGTAACTTTTCTTTATACTTAATCCCTTCGTTTATTGGAAAATCAAGAGCATGAAGATAATAAAAATAATATTATATTTATTCAAATAATCAGTGTCAATACTCTCTGTTTTCGATTTGGGATTCGAAAAAACAGGTAGTTTCCCCAACAGAATCGAATTCACATACATATCTTTATAGTTAGCCCACTGCCCACTGGTCTTACAGAATTAAACTTCATCAAATTAAGTAGAATGCATGATAAAATAACCTATAACATCGAAATGCTTCATTTAACCGACTCCAAAGTTGATGAAAGTTTATAAATTAAATGTTGTATCTTGATCTCGTTTCAATCTTTTCTATGAGACGGTTTCTATTAAAACTCCAGCACTGTAGTAAACTTTTCCTTTGATCGAGTCCTCGGCAGATTCTTTTTGTGCATATGAGATGTTTCAAATCATGTTATATGAGAATATAATATATGTACATATAATTTATTTGGATTTATGATTTCTTTGTATATTGATTTGGTTTTCTTTTCATCTATCCTAATATCAATGTAGTTAATAATAAGATCTTCTTTGCAATTTTTTACACTTATTAAAATAAAGTAACATAGATTGTGGGTTCGATTCCCTATCAAGAAAATCAAATATTTATTATTTTATTTCTTTACTCTGGTAATGAGGTAAAGGGCGACATTGAGTTCCACCAAACGAAAGTAGGGAATGGAAGTTTCTCAATACTAGGTTCCTAGGTTCCCTCCGCCTACTGCCTCTGCTATATTCGGGATACATGATGAATCTGAAACTTTTAATAATATACATTTCTGGAAACCCAACCAATAGTCTGTGTTCACGGGAAGAGTAAGGTGGTTTTTGATCAAAATACCGCCAACGATTTCTAAATTACCCTGGATTCTTGCAAAATAGGCTAACTATAAGTATATCTGGCAATCTGGTGTGGTGAGCTTGAGATCTTAAAGTTTTCAGGCATCCCAGGTGGTAGAAAGGTTCCAAGTTCTTTATTATTTATTGCAATTAGGATGTTTGTATATTTCAATAGTCTTACTGATCACTTTACGAATATATCTATTTTACGTTTCAAAGGTTGTAGTGGTTTTTGATATATTTGTGTATACGTTTTACTAAATAAACGCTAATATAAACGCTCGTATCTTATAATTGTGTTGATTTAAAAAGTTATTTTTTAGTATGCAAGGGATCGTAGACGTGGATATAAATTTTGATATCTCTAAGTGATCTCTTTCTTACATTTTTTAACGATTAAAATTTATCTAAATTGTACAAATATGACATTATCATAAATATTTTGTTTATTTTAATATTGGAATTGGAATTAATAATATAAAACATTTTACATATCTATATCAATTCCAGTAAGTACCACATGCTTAGTGTCACATTTGTATTACAATAAGAAAAATTATCATTTTACAGATATAAATATCTATTGCAATAACTGTACTGTCACATAGAAGCAGTCTTGGCCAAGACACAACGTTGTCAGGAAATCTATTTCCAACAAGAAAATGAGAAATAAAATAAGTTAATAGCATTTTCTTGTTCGTTTAATATCTGTATAGAATTTTCTTCGTTGTAATCTGTTGATAATAATCAACTGGTGCATCGGTCTGGCTGGGAAAGTGTATTGGTGTATAAAATTAAAAGGTTTTTTAGTTTCACGCTGTATCTCAAATATAGGAGATTGGGCAGATGGAACCTAGTGTTAGGTCATTCCGTTTCTCACTTTAAATCAAATCAAATCAGGTATCCCGCTTACTGCAAGGTAGGCAGAGGGAACCCAGTGTTAAGACACTCCGTTCTCCACTTGCCGCCGAATTTCGGAGGCATTGCGTTTTGGGTGGTGGAAATCAACGCCGGGTTTTCTCACTTTCAGCCACATTTTTGAGACATTGAGTATTAAGTGGTGGCCCTTTGCCCTATTACCAAAGTGATGAATTGAAAATTTTGAATAATTAAATGTCCGAGTGGGAAAAGCCTTAAAAGCACACTCTAATATTTTCTCAAGGTGTTAAAATATATTGGTGTAAATCTAAACGTACTGGGTAAATGGTGAGAGACAGTTTCCTGCAGAACTGACACGCTTGACATTTCGATATAACTTGACGAATCAAAATCCTTATAATTTTTTTCAATGTTATTATTTATTACGTATATTCGATATTTTACAAGTTTGTAGTAATTGCTTATCGAGTGGTAGAACTTAACGCCCCTTAGCGAATACAGAAAAAGTAATTTGAAAAGAATCATTTCTTTTATGTATCGATTTTTGATACGTCGAGTGGTAATGATTATTTCCACTGCACTATGAGTGTCTTAGTGTTATATTATGTGCCTCTAGTTTGATTCATAATCTATATAATTATACAAAACAGTGTAGAGCGCTAATGAGATACATACAAATATTAATATGTAATGTAAAAGTTAACCTAATTCTACCAAAACATAACATCATTCAAACAACAAAATTATAAAATCAAAATAGTAAATTAATACAAATGTAAATTAATTTTAATGCAACCACTAATAATTATACTTGTCATTACTTGTTTGTGTAGTTCTGACCTGTAAATGAGACGGTAGTGGATTCGATTCCACATAGTCGGGACAATTTTTTTTTCACTTAGTCGAACTGCTAAGAAGAAAAAGCCCGTTGTTGAGTTCCATCCCTGAGGACCGGATCGTCTTAGCAGTCAATTCATTCTAACTAAACTATTATGCTAAAAAAAAGCTAATCAACTCCTTAAAATCAAACCCACGACTTCCGCCAAAATAGTCAAACCAAGAAAATGACTCAAAATGGCTGGTTAACAATTTCAAGTACAATGAGACCAATAACCTTAGACGCGTCAAGTGAATGCGAGGTGTAATTAATTAATTTTAACCCCATATTACGCTGATGTCGTAAGTCACACTGACAGTGTTCTCGTTGTGTAAATTTAGTTTGTGTCGTAGCAAGATGTCGGCAGCGTGTGGGGGTACTTAGTTATGTATTTCAAGAAGTTGATTTGGTAGCTTCAGCGATTTTTGATAATATCGATTTGTAAAGATGAGAGATTGCTTGTTGAGTAATGGTAGGTGACTTCTGTTTTGTACTTAGGCAAAAGAACACAAACGTTTGTAAGCGCGAAAGGTTGTGGGCTTAATTTCCGATAGAGGAGAGGAAATATATTAATTATTGTTTACATTTCCTTGCTGTTGTAATGAAAAAAAACGGCAAAGTGCGGCGTTGAGTTCCACCACTCAACATGCAATGTTTCAAGGATTCGGTGAAAAGTGGGCAAAGGAAATGTCGTAATGGAAACGCCTAACCTATACAGTATAGAGCTAAAAAAATGTTTCAAATGTCAGAACGCAACCGTACCAATATTAAGATAAAGATGGCGCTTGGTACTATCCTGTCAACTTGAAGAAAATTAGAGCGGTGGAATAGAAATATGTACATGTGCGGTTCCAAAAAACAACGATAGCATCTTGGTACCACATTGAGTGGAAATTGAACGGCCTCTTAAATTAATAATGAATGGTCAAGAGAAAGACAAAATAAATAAAACCATTTATTGTAAATTTTGACCATTTCTTGAGAAGAAACAATATTTCGCTAGTTTCCTCAGGATGTGCTACGGATACACTGTAATGCTGCTCCAATGTATATAGACTAGTAAATATGTCAAAAGCACAAAACCGGAACGCGATAAAGAATCTCTCAGTCCAGTGGTTCAGTAAATAAAATATTAAGTTTTGGCTAAAATTTATTAATTGTTCGTAAATTATATGGAATCATTTTTTGGATATTACAAAATTGTTGATATTTTTTAGTTTTGGTTAGAAAAATATATTGAATTTTAAATAAATTGTCTTTGTGATATTGTGACATGGCTATATATCAGTGATTGTGAATTTTATGTTTACTTTGCCAAGGTCAGATTAAATAAGGTGAACGAAATCCAAAACAGCCCATGAGGAAATTAAATAATTGATATTTCCATTTCCTCACATTGGTAACGAGAAAATTCACGGCGTCGAGTTTCGCCACTCAAAACGCAATGCCTTAAGAATTCAGCATGTGATGGAATCCAAAATGGGAAACGAAAGTGGCTTAATAGGAACAAGGTGTCTTGATCATTTTCCCTCTATCTGCCCTGCCAACAATGGGACACAGCATGAAAAAATACTTTTTTTTTAAATCAATATAAATGTTCTCTATGTACAATATATTTCAGATTCAGCGTCTGCTTGTAGTGGGTTAGCCCACTCAAGGGAATATATAATGTTCATTTCTTTATTAAAATAAAGCCCGCCGTTAAATTTTGCCACCCAACACGCATTATCCCGAACTTGATCTAGAAACGGAAAACAGAATATCTTCATATTATATTCTGTCTGTTTGCATTCCTTCACATATAGAACTGAAGCTGAAATTCAACAAAATTCTAGAAACACATCTATATTTATGATTGTAATAAGTTGTTAAAACATTCGTTTTCAAAGGCAATCGCTCATTCGTTATTATAACGTACCCTGTTCTTTCGTAGTAATCTAAATTATCGTGTAACTCTAGTCTCGGTTTCTAGGAAGTTCACTTCGTTTTGCTGACAAAGTAGTATTTCAGTTCTTTCATAATGAAGGTCGCGTGTTATTTTACTTTTAAATAACCTCGTTTCTATTTTTTCATGTTGAAAAAACTTCTACCTATTTGGTTTTATAAACGTATTTTATTTAAATACAAAAAAATGTTTTTAGTACAATTAACAATAATCACAACAAAATTTACATCATATATATAATTTCAATGCTAAAGATAAATTTAATTAATTTTAATACTAAAGGTTCCTTTCTATTGGGATCTGAAACTAAAGGAAGAACTGGGAACTAAAAATACAGTCGAATTGATAACCTCCTTTTCTAACAGAAGTCGGTTAAAAAGAGCTAAGCTCGAAATTTAGGGCTACATTCGAAAAGAGTTAAATTGTACGTGTAAATCGTTAAAATGTCGTTATACATGGCTAGCTTTAACTTGCAGCTTTATTCGTCGATAGTTGATTATGACACATGTGTCATGACACAATCTTGTGCTAAAGTAGCTTTTACCGGACTGATGATCTGGTACAGAAGAATACATCGAGTCAGTTGACGAGACAACTTCTTTGGTAATCGGACTACCCATAGAATTGATCTTTCAATTCCAGTTAAACAAATTGTTCAGTTTTGCCATATAAAATATAAATCTACTGAAATTATAAGAAATATGATCCACTCAAAATATTGACACCGTCCTTCATTATATTCTACTTCAGCCAAAATGCTGGGAAAACGCTCATTACAAAATCGACAGAGTCAGATTGATGTTGTGACGCTGCATTTACATACTAAGGTATTAGCGTATACCCAAACCTTGTTAGGGTTGGGTAGAGTGTAGGGATAGAAATTTTAAATTATGCCTAAATATGAGGACGGTATCATCATAGCACGGTGGTATAATGATGTGACTGTAAACGCGACGGTTGTGGGAACGAATTGCAATCGGGGGAATTTAACTAGAAAAAGCGCGGAAATGAAAATATTTTTTAAGTTGAGTTTTGCCAGATAACACGCGAGATCTCTAGAATTCTGTCAAAAGTGGGGATTTGAAGTATCTCGTTGGGAACGGAGTATTTTGACACTAGATTACCTCTGCTTAGAATTGATACTCCGTTTTTTATCCTCAAGCTTTATCTTTCATAAGAGAATAGACACAGGATTTTTTAAGTCATTTTGTACTCTATTTTTCGCTTAATTTTCGAAATGTTGCGTGAGCGAGACTTAACACCGTACTTCGTTCAGCGAGCAAGGAAATGGAAACAAAAAATCATCTAAATAACGTGTAGAGTTCTTATAATTTTTGAAATAACGCAAATAAACAACAAAAATCCCCTTTCAAAAATAACCTATAAATTAATAACCTCACATACGGAACCGTTCAGTGCTTTTTGCATCGCTGCCTTTATTTTTAATAACGCCGCTACTGTGATTTATGAGTGAGCTGCAAAGCTACTTTACTCTTACAAATATATTTTTTTGTATAATATGACACTCATATAATATAACTAAGTTTTTGTGGAATAGTTCTGCTTGCTAAGATTTAGGTTGTGGGTTCTACTCTGTCAAAATTAAATGGATGGACACTTATTTTTTTATATTACTTATTGCCATTAGTAAAGACCTTTTACCTTTTAAATCCACGAGGCCATAGGCCTAGACCCTGCAGACCCAAAAACCTTAGTCGATCATTGCTTAATATTATTTTTAGTATATAAGAACAAATTGGCATATTTGTTCGAGGCTCTAGAAGGTTGTATGAGATAATACTATTTATAGTATAGTTAAAAAAACAGCATTAGATCTATCTGAGCTCTAGGGACTGGATATAAAACAGGCAAAACTTATACGAATGATTTACTTCGAAATCTACATACCTACTGTTATTTTATTTGGAAACGATACGAAAGTAAGTTCGGACATCGATAGTCAAAGTAGGGTAGTTTATAAACATTGGTCGGACGTAGTTTCTTGAGATCTACGAAATAAAATTTGTAAGCAGAATTTTGTATTTTGTTTTTTATATACTTTTATCTTTATTGTGATATAAAGAAGATTTTTGTTTGCATAATTTATGGAGAATGTAGTGATCTTTATATAATTATTATCCTACATATTATGGAATAAATACTTATATTATATTCAGGGACATTATATTTTACATTTCCACTCGAGGTAAAGAATTTCTAAATATTACCTGTCCCCGCTCTGATAGCGAGGCAAAGCGCGGCATTGAGTTTCGCACTGCTTCAAAAATTCGGAGCAAAGTTAGGAACTGAAGTGTCTTAACGTTACGTTCCCAGGTTCTCTCTGTCTAATATGCGAATATAACTAAAATACGAATAATTTGTAATTTCAAAACAATAGCCCGTTGTTGAGGCGACAACGCCGCTGTCGAGATAATATTTTAAAGACTCGTAAAATATTTAATATGAGGAAGACATGTAATGGGGGCACGTAACTTTTAACGGCGCGTAAATAACGAATATCTTGAAATCTGTTTTTAAAAATTTCGAAGAAAAGCAGCTACAAGCTTTTGCCCGCATACCCAAACAAGAAGAGGGAACTGAGTGTTCTACACTCCGTATCTAATAATCTCGACCAATTTTCGTTGTGCCATCGCAACACAGCGCTTTGGAGATAGTAGAAAAATTAAAATAATAATTTAAATATAATAGTTCCTTGAGATGCTTGGGCATCAAACCCGCAACGTAATCCACGATGAACCCTGACCTCACTCTGACCGTAGGTTCAGTTGCTTTCATTGAGAAAATGAACCTAATATCGTCTATAGTCTTTCTGGATAAATGAACTATCAAGCACAAGAGTATTTTTTCAATTTAGACCAGAAATTCCTGAGATTAGCGCATTCAACCAAACAAACTGTTCAGCTTTAGGTTTTCACAAAAACGCAGACTCAAATAATATACTACAAAATATTATTTCCATTGCAAACTGCTGTATAATATTTATTTTACGGTTACAGTTAAATATTATACTGTGATTACTTTACATTTATTTGTAAAAAGGACGGAACAGAAACGGTTTAATTTTACTTTGTTTTCAGAAACGCACTGGCGAACGCCCAAATCGTTGTCACGATATAAATAATTGTTGTAAATAAATTTACATTCAAAGATTATTATAAAATAGCCAAGTTTCGAGGCCAGTTATATCGCGGTGGGACAGCATTTGGAAACGAGACGGCTGTTGGTTCAAAAATATGACATCGACAATCTGGTCTAATGATATAGCCAAGACCTGGATAGTGAAACTCT
>DWGR01000836.1:0-19058 GCA_018247715.1 Heliconius burneyi
TTAATATTCTAACCTGTAACCGATATATGTAACTCAAGTATGTTTTGTCCGTTCTGCCGTAACTACTAAGTCCATATGTTATAATTGATTCAGCTAATGCGTTATAAAGCATTATCTTGGTTTTGTATATATATATATAATCCGTATATAATGCTATATATAATAAAAGCAATTGTCATAATGAACTGTAGAACTTTATAAAAATAATTATTTCATTTAAGCTAACGATATTAAAAAGTTATGATTTTATTAAATAAGCATAATTACTGACGTTGGATCTGGCTCTGTAAATCAGTAGAGCTGACGGGTGAAGCAAGTGAGGTGGGGGGAGCGGGCTGCGCGGGAGTAGAGCGGGTGGCAGGCCGCAGTGCTGTAAGCAACGCGCGGCAGGCTCGGTCCGCGCTATGGCGTTACGCGCTGTATTGTTCTTACTCCCCGCGCTTATAGCCGGCGGTGACGCGGTTTATAGTCGACATCGTGACCGCTTACGTACCGACCCGAGAATTTTAGATAGAGCCTGCGAATTAAGTTCTTGTTACCCTGCAACTGGAAACCTGCTTATCGGTCGTGAAGCAAGACTTTTTGCCTCGTCGACTTGTGGAAGCAATAAACGTGAACGCTATTGCATTGTGTCGCATCTCGAAGAACGTAAAAAATGTTTTTGGTGTGATTCAAGAAATAGTACAAGTAACAATCTAGCACTTGACCATCCTATACAGAATATTATATACAAATATATTCCCGGAACACTGAGAAAATCATGGTGGCAATCAGAAAATGGCAAAGAAAATGTTACAATTCAATTGGATATGGAGGCAGAATTTCATCTAACACATTTAATTATTCAGTTTAAAACATTTCGTCCAGCCGCAATGTTAGTGGAAAGATCATTTGACTTCGGAAAAACTTGGCGAGTTTATCGATACTTTGCCCATAATTGCGACGAAGCTTTCCCGTTCGTGCCTAAACACACTCAACGAAATTTGACAGAAGTTGTGTGTGAGTCTCGTTATTCAGGTGTAGCGCCTTCGACCGAAGGTGAAGTAATATTCAGAGTACTACCCCCTAATATACGTGTGACCAATCCATACTCAGAAGAAGTTCAAAACTTATTGCGAATGACAAATTTAAGAATAAACTTTACAAAACTCCATACGCTTGGCGATGATTTACTTGATAATAGGGCTGAGATTCAAGAGAAATATTATTATTCTATTTATGAAATGACTGTGCGCGGCTCTTGTTCCTGTTATGGTCACGCTTCTAGATGTTTACCGATGCCTGGAGTGGATTCAAAAAACAATATGGTCCATGGGCGTTGTGAATGCACTCATAATACTCGTGGCTTAAATTGTGAATATTGTGAAGATTTCTATAACGAATTACCATGGCAGCCGGCGGTAGGGAAAACATCAAATGCTTGTAAACGATGCACTTGCAATAACCACGCAATTACTTGTCATTTTGATGCAGCTGTATACAATAAAACAGGAAAAGTTAGTGGTGGTGTTTGTGATAACTGTCAGCATAATACTATGGGTATAAATTGTGAACTTTGCAAGCCTACTTTCTTCCGAGATCCAAATGTAGATGGACAGAGCCCTGACACTTGTAAACCTTGTGATTGTGATCCAGATGGAACAACTGATAAAGAAATTTTATGTGAAGATGAAACAGATTTTATAAATAATAAAACAGCCGGACGGTGTCTTTGTAAATCTAACGTTGATGGAGCTAGGTGTGATAGGTGTAAAGATGGATTCTGGAACTTTGATCCAAAGAATCCAGAAGGATGTGATTCGTGCACGTGCAATCTTTTAGGAACTATTAATGAAAGAGGATGTGATCCTCTGTCTGGAAACTGTTTCTGTAAACGTCATGTTACAGGAAGAAATTGTGACCAATGTCTGCCTGAGTTTTATGGTTTATCTGATATTGATGACGGATGCTTATCTTGTGACTGCGATCTTGGTGGATCTATCGATAGAGACTGTGATGTTATAACAGGTCAATGCAAATGTCGTCCAAACGTAACTGGACGTCGTTGTGATCAACCCATTCAAAACTTCTTTGTTGGCGCCCTTGATTCCATAATTTATGAAGCAGAGTCCAGTCAATGTGATTCACAAATAGATGATAACGCAATACAAAGTCTGTTATGTCATGTTGTAATACGTGAAAATTACCCAGATGGTAGAAAAGAAACTTGGACAGGACCGGGTTTTATGAAAATACCAGAAAGTAGTACTCTCGTTTTTGTTATAAACAATCTAAAAACTAGTATGAATTATAATGTTCTTATAAGATACGAACCGCAATCTCATTTGAATTGGGAAGAGGCCACTATATTGGTTAAAAGACCTTTACCAATAGATTCCGACTCACCTTGTGCTAACGTTCGCCCAGAAGATGACACAATTACAACAAAGCTTCCGGCAAATCAACGCAGTGTTTTAGTGCGACCCTCTGTGTGCTTAGAAAAAAATAAACAAACAGAAATTCGTATTTATTTAGGTAGACAAGATGGTTACAGTTCAAACAGTAGAGCTTCTGTGTTGATTGATTCCATAGTTTTAATACCTTCAGTCGAAGATTTACCATTTTTAACAAATGGAAGCTCGTTGCGTGATGAATTTGATCGCTACAACTGTGGTGATTCATATTACTATGACCTTAACAGGGATAATATTCCTGAAATTTGCAAAAAATTACATGCAAGTATAATGATCTTTATAAAAAATGGATCGGAATCTTGTCAATGCGATCCGTCGGGTTCAAAAAGTCACCAGTGTGATCCTTATACAGGCCATTGCCAATGTGTGGAGAACATAGTAGGTGCAAGATGCGATCGTTGTGCCCCTGGAACATATGGATTTAGCAAATTTGGTTGTAAACGATGTGATTGTAATAGCATAGGATCACTTGATAACTTTTGTGATGCTACAAGTGGACAATGTAAATGCAGAGCAAATACTTACGGACGAGCTTGTGACTTATGCCAACCTGGATATTTTAATTTCCCTAACTGTCAGCAATGTGATTGCAACGGTCATGCTGTTGAATGTGACGACAAAACTGGAGCGTGCAAAGAATGTAGAGATTATACGGAAGGTCATCGATGTGAAAGATGTGTTGAAGGATATTATGGTGATCCACGACTTGGTGTTGACATCCCCTGTCGACTTTGTCCTTGCCCTGGTGTAAAGGGAAACCCAAATAAAAACAGTCACGCAGACAGATGTGAATTAGATTCTGAAACTAAAGATGTCGTTTGTGATTGTAAAGAAGGTTACGCTGGATCTCTTTGTGATGTGTGTGCTGATAATTATTTTGGTGATCCAATAAAAGGCACGTGTGAGAAATGCGAGTGCAATGATAATATTGATACTACTAAACCTAACAATTGCGACCCATACACGGGAAAATGTTTGCAATGCTTACATAATACTGCAGGGGAGCATTGCGAATTGTGTGAAAATGGTTATTATGGTAATGCATTAGAGAAATCCTGTTATAAATGTAATTGTTCAGTATTAGGCACAAATTTCACCCAAGGTAACTGTAATGGTGTAACGGGTCAATGTCCTTGTTTTAATAATGTAATAGGGGTAAACTGTGATCAATGTACTGAAAATCACTGGAGAATCGCTTTAGGAACAGGATGCGATCCATGTAAATGTGATCCCATTGGTTCTATTTCACCTCAATGTAATCCTTATATTGGGAAATGTGATTGTAAGCCTGGTTATGGTGGTAGGCAATGTGATCAATGTCAAGAGAATCATTGGGGCAATCCAAATGTTGAATGCTACGAATGCGATTGCGACTTATATGGTTCAGTTTCTCAACAGTGTATGCGTGATAATGGATCATGTATATGTAAACCAGGAATCGGTGGATATAAATGCAATATGTGTGCTAGAGGCTACCTTGGTGACGCTCCAGAATGCTATGCTTGTGGAGAATGCTTTGATAGTTGGGATAAACTAATAGGTGATTTACGCATACAAACTGAGTTTGCAATTGGAAACGCAAGTAACTTTAAAGTAGTGGGAGCAACAGGAGCATATACGAGAGATTTTGAAGAGATGACGAAAAAACTACAGGATGTAGAGAATTCGCTTGAAAGTGCCAAATTAGGTCAAAGTACAGTTAAAGAATTATTGGCGAATATAACGATTTTACAAAATAAATTAAATAATGCTGATAAGAAACTAAAAGAGAGTAACGAAAACCTTAACGCTATTACATCTAAAATAAATTTAGGAAATGTGACCTTAGATGGATTAAGGACAAGTATTGGTCACTTAAAGTCAAAAACTCTTGAATTAGAAAACAATGCCACCAAACTCCAGGAAGCGAATTTAGAAGGAGCGCTGAATTTAACGCGTGAAGCAAAAGAAAGAGCTTTAAAAGCAGCAGATGAAGCTGAAAGTGTGCAGATGGTAATTGCAAATACTGATAGACAAATAAAAAATACGGATCGATTAATAGAAATGCAATATGTGAATTTCAATAATACACAAAATGATAATGACAAAAAGTTAGATGACTTACAGCAACAATTATCAGATTTAAAATCGCAGTTACCAAAAATAAATGAAAATATGTGTGGCCAAGAAAGTGACAGCTGTGACATATGTGGAGGTGCTGGATGTGGAAAATGTGGTGGGATATCTTGTGATCAAGGAGCTATCACAAAGGCAGAGCAAGCTTTAGATTTTGCAAATAAAACAGAACATAGAATCAAGGAACATGAACTTACTGCAGAAGACTTATTTAGATCAGTTTCTCAAGTTAAACAAGATACAGTTGCTGTACGATCTAGAGCCAAAGATTTATTTAATAGAGCTAACGATTTCAAATCGTCAGCGGAAAGAGCAACTAATGAGAGCCAAGAGCTTACATCTGAATTAAAAGAATTTTTATCTAAAACATATAATACACCTGAAGATGTGAGGCAGCTTGCTACTGAAATTTTAAATTTATCTATAAGTATTGAGCCAAAAGAAATAACTGAACTATCACAACGCATTAATTCTACTGTTTCACAGTTGACAAATATTGAAAATATCATAGCGGAAACAAAACCAGATCTTGATCTTGCCAAAGCTCTTAAACAAAACGCAACCACTGTAAACAAAGCAGCTAATTTAACTTTAGGTATGGCTAATAAAGTTTTGGAAGCTTTAGATGAGGCTCAGGCGGCACAAGATGCCGCAGAAAACGCTATAGACAAAGCAAACAATGACATTGAAGCTGCTAAAAGTGATTTGACGCCAATAGCTACAGAAAGTGAACAAGCTCAAAAGAAAGCGAATGAAACTATGGATGAAGTCGAAGGGTTAAGGTCGCGTTTATCAGACTTACAGAAAAATATACTAAAAATCGAAAGTGATGCAGAACAAGTAAAACTAGAAGCCAATGACGTAGTAAATAAAGCTGAAGGAGCTGAACAAAAAGCGAGACAACTAAGGCAAAATTTCAAACAAACAAACACATCACTAGCAGAGAGGGCGAGCCAAACCTCAAATTCAAGAGAAAAAGCTCAACTTTTACTGAATCGAGCCACAAAACTGGCAAGTGATACGCAGATGCAATTAAAACTCTTAGCAAATATGGAAGATTTATACAATGACCACAATGAACAGTTAAATACTTTAGAAAAAGAAATAGGTGAACTCAACACTCAAATGAATTATTATTTATCGGAGATTACTAAGCGTTCCGATTACTATAGATCATGTACAACGTAATAGATAGCTTTCATTAATAATTATTTATATAACAGGAGTTTGCGAGGCTATTATTTTATAATGAGATTTAATAAGTTTTACTACAATAAAAAACATTGTTATTATTATGTAGACATACATATGTCGTTTTTTTATGAATTAAAATAAGTAATAATTTTAAAGTAATTTTATATAAGAGTTGAACGCATTTATAAAAAACATTCTAAGAATTTATCAATTTCTACTAATCATCACATAGTCTCTAAATTAATATTACTATATTATATTAGCTATTATTCTCCAGGAATCAAATTTACTCTTAGGTAATGTATTCTGTATATTGTAAATAGAAAAATATATGTTGAATGTGTGTTTCATTATTAAGGAATCGTAGATCACAAGTACATATTATATGATAGATTTAAGAATATTAATCATTTGAAATATATTCCAAAGAAATTTTAGAAGCTATGGCATTCATTATGCTGTTGTATATTATTAGATTCATATGCTTTTAGAATACTACTAAATTTAAAAAACTTTTGCTTTATCAATTTAATATATTTTTTATATTATATTCTGCCTTAAATGCCTCACCGTGGATAGGATAAATGTTTGATACTTTTAATTTTGTAGTATTATAATTGCAATTTTTGTATTAATAATACAATTTTATTTTATATTTTTTACTACATTTCTTTTTATTGATATTAAGAATTGTATTATTCCTCTGTTAAGAAATGAATAGGAGGCCATTTACTTATCTAATAATTATTACAACTCTTACGTTCTATCTTAGTGCCATTCAATGCTAAAAAATGACCAGATCAAAGTGTGCCATGCAAATTATTCACATAATTTGTAGCAAAATGTATGAGCATTAAAAAATTTGAATATCCATTTTGTTTGTAAAATATAAAATATATAAATATATTTGACAATTAAAATAATTTTATGAAACTGACTATTTATTACCTCTTTGTACTTTATTTTATTATTAGAAATTCTAAAGCTACTATTAACACTTTAAATATGAACACATGTTGATATGTATGTATGTTGGTTGGTATGTCACTATTGATTTCTGGCTGGTAAATTTAGTACATCATAATAACAAATATTTGTGCAATAAATGAACAACTCTTATTTTAAATCATGAAATAAGCACTTAAAAAAATTAATGAAATTAAATCGCCTTCGCGCTGTATCTCGCCCACAGTAGGGTTGGCAGAGGGAATGTAGTATTAAGACACTCAGTTTCTTAATTCCCGTAGAATTATTGAGTGACGGAACTCAACACCGCCCTTTGCCTCGACACCAGAGCAAAAAAATATAAATTTAAAAAAGTAGTTCGTTAACTCGAGTGGAGATCGAATCCGGAACCAGTCATGTGTACAGTCATATTTTATGCCCCTGCGCCATGACTGGCCTCACTTTATTCAATATTCAATTAATCAAATTACAAAATAAGCTATGTTTAACTCTTATTTATTTATGTTAAGTCTTATACGTAGCAATATGAATTGGTCGTAGGTCACAATTTTGTACACTAAAATTTACAAACAAAATGATTGAAAGACCCTCAACTTCCACAAGCACAAAGGCTAAAATATTTTATATTGATTATGTAAAACATTTAAATTTGTATAATTTTATATAATTATTTATAAAAGAAATATTTCTTTACTGAGTCCCTTACAGATAACCATAGCCGAAGCTACCAGATGTAAAAAAACCAAAATGCGGTATGTAGTTTCCTTAAAGGACGTGGGGAGCTCATCTTAATGATTTCTTGAGGTTCCTATATTTAAATTAATCCTTCTTACTATGTGCATGCAAACGAATTAATATACAACTGCTTGTGTTAAATAATAGACTCCAAAAATAATATTTTAAATTATTTCGTGCATCAATGTTTTACTTTTTGCTGAACCACATAATATTATATTTAACATATTTAAAATTAATATGTCCTCACTCTGGTAAGAAGACGAAGCGCATCGTTGAGTTCTGCCAGTAAATAATGCCTCCAGAATTCGGCGGAATGTGGAGAACGCGAAGAGAAGACACACTTAATGGGAAAAGAGCCTACCCTTTAATTTGCAAGTTACAACATGAAGCTAAAAAAATACACAATATAATATATCCACATTCTGACCATTTTAGAGATATTGCGATTTGGTAAAAAAATATTGGTTACATAAACATTAAACTTACAATCAATCAGACATTTTTCTATTATCATGTTTTTATGATAACGTCAATTATCACATATGGTATTATGGTATGTCGAGGCAAAGCGCGGCGTTGAATTCTGCCACTGAACCACGCAATGCCTCCAGAATTCGACAGGAAGTGACCCCACTTTCTGTCGAATTCTGGAGTGTCTTAAAACTGGGTTCCCTCTGTCTACCTTGCTGTGTGCGGGATACAGCATGATGCTGATTTATTTATTTATGATATATGGTAAATGCATATTTTAGGTGGCTTTATTTGGAACCAATACTATGTCATGACGATGGTGATTTAGGCACCAGATTCCGTAAAGTAGATCAGGCATTTAAACAGATATCACGAATTTTGGAGGCCGACCCTCGACTTTCCACATTGGTACAATCTACAAGACTTCAATCCATGCTCGATGCAATATCGGAACAATTAAATGCGTGCCAGTCATCATTAAACCATTATATCGATGTGAGTTTAACTTGTACACTACAAACTGTTAATATTGCTTAAAACATAAATATAGTTTTTATTTCATTTATGCAATATTTGTCTTTGTTAGTTGTATATGCAATACTCGTATTTGTTAATTTTGTTAAAATTGCTTTACACAGGTAAAACGATCAATATTTCCAAGGTTATATTTCTTAAGTGATGATGATTTACTGGAATTACTCGGACAAGCGCGAGCTGGTGCTGAAGGCAGAGAGGCAATTATGCAATCACACTTAAAGAAGCTATTCCCAGGTATCACCGGCGTAAGGCTCGGGCCCGAAAACCTATCGATCACAGCTTTATGCAGCCTCGGAGAAGTATTTCCTCTTGACCATCCTGTTGATATCGATTGTGCTGTTGAGGTGAATATACATAACAACACATTTCCGTAATCAAATAAAAGTAATCTTAATTAATTTTAACTGCAAGATGTTCAAGATATATACACTTACCTTAGACACCTGTTAATGCGACCATGGTTGCTGCGGTAAATGTGATCACTCGCTTGCTATACGTACTAAGTAAATTAAAATTTATTAATAGTAAATATAAATTGTAATAAAAGTTGAAATCTGGAAATATATATTATTATGGTATTTTATTTACGAACTAGCGGCCCGTCCGCGGCTTCTCCCATTTCAACTGCATAAAATAAATAAATCAGCTTCACGCTGTATCCCGCACACAATAGGGTAGGTAGAGGGAACATAGTGTTAACACACTCCATTCGACACTTTCTGTCGCGCTTTTGCCTCGATACCAGGAATATAAATTTAAGTAAATATTTCGATTGTTACGAATAATCATGTAATTATTCATTTCTCGAACTACATGATTATTCATTTAATAAACAGAACTAACTGACAGTCAAATGTGTTGATGTCAATAAATAATTTAATTTACTCGTTCAGAAACAGCCTTAAACGTTAAATTATTGATTTGGGTAAGGATTTATAATATTCTTTTTAAACTAACTGTAATGATTGTATATCACAAAAAATACCCAAATCAAATTGAATAATCCAATATCGAAATCGAATCCAAAACAATTGCTATATATTCTTAGGCAAACTAATGCCTTAAGTTCATTTAAATGACAATAACTTTATGATCCGTTTTTGATGTTACACAACTTTAGATGTTATGCTGAATTAAAACTTAAAACAAAGCAATTGGTGAAAGTTTTAAGTAAATTGGTTCAGTACTTTCGGAGAAAAACGTGACCATATAGACAGACAAACAAACGGACGGACGGACGGACAGACAGACAAGAAATTAAAAAAAAATTTTTTGCTTTCTATTGTCCCTCTATCCATTTCAGTCAAAAATATGAAATGTACAGACAAAATATTTTTACTGTGTTATTATCCGTTAATCTTATCTTATCTTACGAGTATATGTAATAAAACTAGATAACGCGCGCAGCTTCACATGCTTATTTGCACCCTAAGGGTGAATTCTATTAAACCATGAAACACGAATTCAAGGAAATATTTTTAAAAGTCTAAATTATAAATTTCAAATCGGTGACGATTTTAAGATTTTTCCATACAAATTGGGGTGAATTAAAGTAAACCATGAAACCCGTGCTCAAATATTTTCAAGAGTCGATTTTTATAAAATTTGAAATTTAGTTTCAAATTTTATAAAAATTGGTGGCAATTTAAAGATTTTTCCATACAAGCTTTCAACCCCTTATTTATACCGTTAGGGGATGAATTCTAAAATCATCTGTCCAAATTTCACTCTTAACATCAACGGTTACTGTTGTATGTGCGTTACCTCAGTCAGTGGGAACATGTCCTTTTTTTTTATGGTAAAAGGACAAGGCAAACGAGCGTTCGGGTCACCTGAAGGTAAGTGATTACCGCCGCCCACGACCCCGTGCAACACCAGAGGAGCTACAGGTGCGTTGCCGGCCTTTAAGGTGGAGGTAGACGCGCTTTTTAAAGGTACCCATATCATATCGACCTGGAAACACTGCCGCGGGTAGGCCATTCCACAGTTCCGTGGCGCGTGGAAGAAAATTTCACGAAATTTCTTCCGTTTTTTAATAGAAAATTCCTATAGATATATATAGATTAGAAGGCTAAACAACTAAAAAGAAAGAAAATAAATTGGTATAATAAGGTATTTTTCTATTTGAAACTGCAGCTGAGCCCACTCATGGTGCAGGGGCAGAAGTGTATGACTGTAGTGCATTCGCGACAGGTAGGGGGTTCGATTCCCACTCGAGGAAATGAAAGATTTAATATTTCACTCAATACGTAATGCCTCCAGAAGTCGATGGAAAGTGAAGAATGGTATTAACACTAGGTTGACTACCTACCCTGCTATGTAAGAACTACAGCGTAAAGATGAAACTTTAAAAAATGTTTAATAAATTATTATTATAACGCCAGTTGTGACGCTGGGGCACAAGGTGTGACTGTAAAACCGACTGGTTGTGGGTTCGATCCCCACCCGAAGAGATGAAATATTTATTTAAATTTATATTTTCATTTCTTCGCTCTGGCATCGACGCCAAAGCGCGGCGTTGAGATCTGTCACTTAACACGCAATGCCACCACAACACTGCAGAAAGTGGGGAACGGAGTGTCTTAACACTAGGTCTCCTCTGCCTACCCTGCTGTGTGCGGGATACAGCGTGAAGCTGATATGATTTGTATAGTAAATTATCAAGTATAGTAAGTAATATGTTGTGTGTATTTTGCAGTTGTGGCTAAAAAAATTGGAACAAGAAATTCGCTCTTCACTTCAGAATATGACATTAAAATGCTTAGTTTCAAATAGTTTTCTAGAACAAGATCCATTTTCGGTACCGACCCAAATACTTTGCCTAGCGCAAAATATTAGATTAACGGAAGGAATAGAGAAATCTATTTTATCAAAGGAATTGCACAAACTGAAGGAGACTATCGAAAATGAACATTCGTATTACGTTGTCGCAGAAGTTGAGGAAGAAAAGGAAAAGTTCAAAAAACAGGCTATTATATTACAATGTGTGTATTATGAGTCAATGATAAAAGACTTAATTGAACAAAATGTGGTTTCGACTAGTGATTGGCACTGGCAAAAACAACTCAGGTAATCTACTTAGGCTATTTTATTTTTAAAGATTTTTTACTATTCCACGCTGCCTGCCTTTTAAATAAATTTTTGACTGAATCTAATTTGTTCTTATTGATTTGTTTATTTTATTTTAAGAGTAATTTACGTATATATGACGACTGCTTAATTGTTTTTAAATAAATTTCTTTTATGTATTTCAGATTCTACTTATTAAATTCTAAAGAAATTGTTGTAAAGATGGGTCTAGCCGAGATATCTTACTCCTATGAATATCTTGGTGTAAATACTGGACAATTTGTACGAACCGAAACTACTGATGAAAGTTTTCTTATTTTGACTCAGGTACAGCTCATTTTTTTGAGTAGTTAGTAGTTTTACTTGTTTAATTTTAATAAGATTAATTATCTAACTACCAGAAGTACTTTTTTATTGTTAAAATAAAAAATATTTTTGAATTTTATTTATATGTTTTCCAGTCTTTACATCTTGGATTCGTAGGAAATCCGTTTGGACCAGCCGGGACGGGCAAAACTGAATCGGTGAAAGCCTTGGGAGCTTTAGTTGGACGTCTTGTACTTGTATTTAATTGTGATGAAGTAAGTTCTAGAATATCTTTATTTTATATTTCGTATTAATCTATTGAAATCGCCGATGCATACTAGTAACTTCTTCTAGTGCTATAATATTATGTACTATTAAAATACCTATAATATTATGTACTATTAAGGCCCGTTATGGCGTGAGAGCACAAAGTATGACTGTAAACGTTACACATTTTGGGTTTGATTCCTATTTCAGGAAATCAAATATTTTATATTTCCATTTCCTTCGCTCTAGTGTTGAGGTAAAGCGCGGCGTTAAGCTGAGGCGGCGGAAAATGGGGAACGGAGCGTCTTAAAACTAAGTCTCTGTCTACCGTGCTGTGTGTGGGATACAGCGTGACGCCTATATACTCGATATGTAGTGAATATGAATAAATTTAAATTTAATCCTCATAAAGTGTTCTTCTATTACATACATATGTATGACAAGTAAAACTGTCGTTTGTCTTTCTTACAACACCCATACAAGATGTTTCATAAAAAAAAATACTCATTTAAAAACAATATTTGCAAAAACATTTTATCTATGATATAAAATTTAGATACTACTATTATAACCGTCGTGCCTCAGTGACACAGCAAACTAGTGTAAATGTGACGGGTATACGTGACCGATATCCATTCTATTCTAATTTTATTCCTGTTCTATTCATTAATTTCAAAACACGGTGTTGAGTTCCGCTACTTAACTCGCACGGTCTTGTTAAAAAAAAGTTGTTTGCTTTGTTAAAAAAAACTATGCGGGAACGAAACGTGAAGCTGATTTTTTAGAACATAAAATGTGTGGTACTTCAGGCGATGGACGCAGAATGCATGGGTCGTTTGCTAAGCGGTGTTGCGTTGTGCGGCGCGTGGGGGTGTTTCGACGAGTTCAACCGGCTCTCCGCGGACGCGCTCGCCGCCGCCTCGCACCAGCTCGCCGCGCTGCTGCAGGCCGCGCGTGCCGTTCGCACTCGCGATGGAGCTGAGGCGGCGCTCGTGCTTAATGGCAAACGGGTACGTACCTATATGAGTATTATAATTGTGTTACGACACTCCGTTCCGCATGTACCGCCCAATTTGTGTGTTTGGTAGTGGAACACACTGCACTGCTTCGGTTTTTTTTACTAAAGCTAGTAAATAAAAATAATGACTGTCTGTTGGTCGAATAATCCACACTCTACGCTAAGAGGTAGAATCACCATGAGTCGTATTGCATACTTTACATGCAATAGAAGATGTAACAGTAATAACAAAATAGCAAATTGCGACTAGATCGTAGTCTCCTCGTGGTGCGGCGTGGCGGCCACCATGAACCCGTTGGGGCGCGGGTACGGTGGGCGGCGCGCGCTGCCACCGGCGCTGCAGCACACGCTGCGGCCGCTGGCGCTGCGTCCACCGCCGCGCGCACTGCTAGCCGCGCGCCTGCTGGCTGCCCACTCCACGCACTGTGGGCCCATCGCCGCTGACCTCGACCATGTCTTCACTCTGGCCAGGTAAAAATATTTATGTTGTTAGCTCTGTAGGGAGATTTTTACAAATTTTCGCAACCAAACAACTATTTTTTGTCGACCATTTATTACTTTAATAAAAGAACACTTAAAAATTAATACTACTGTCAAAAATATCTTAAAGAGCACAATAAACGAAAACATAAGTGTGACATCACATCCCCGTCTTGACCACAAGAACAAGACCAAAAAATATTTCAATATATATATATATATATTCACAAATGACAAATGTGTTATAGCACACTACTAAGTAATCAAAGACATTACGACTGGGGCCTCCGCGCGCTAAAGTCTGCAGTGAGCAGCTGCACTGCGGCGCTCCAAATGCGCGGGCCCTGCGACGTGGCGGCACAGCGTGCTGTGCTCAGGCACGTGTTGAGACTGAACAATCTATCGAAACTAACTGTAGAGGACGCTGAGAGGTAAATGTTTCAATTATTGTCTTGTATTTTTTGTTTTTGGCTGGTTTATTCATGTAGTTTATATATAATAATATCTACTAATAACCCAGTTATGTCATACAGTTATTTAAAAACAAAATATTAAATGCAGTATTAAACTATTTTCCCTAAATTTAAATTTGAACTAATGAATAAACTTGTGTAGCATATAGTAAGTCGTGTGGTATAGTAATTGTAGAAATTTCTCGTTGATATCAGTTACTTTATATAATATAATGGCTAAAATATTAGAATATTTTATATACAAATTGACTTTGATATAAAAATTCAATGATATATTTTTTTGCGTTCATACTTTACAGATTTGAAAATATTTTGAGCATGGTCTTTGCAGAAGTACCAGAAGAAGGAAGTACCACAGACCCAGTCTATTCTTCTTTAAAAACGACGGTAGTTGAACTAGGCCTTGTAAATAATGTTTTTCAGGTACTTCTCTATAAAAATAATTAAATTCTTAGTTGTTTTTTTGTCAAATTACTGTTTTACTATGATTATACTTAATATATTCAGATTCAAAAATGCATGGAGCTATATGAACAATTACGTCAAAGAATGGGAGTCGCAATTGTGGGTCCTCCAGGTTCAGGAAAAAGTACCATCAGAAAACTGTTAAAAAGTGTAAGCTTAAAATTAAATATTGTCTCTTCATTTATAAATAAGTATTATTTTTATTCATATATTGATTGAAGCTGTGATAACACAGCGTTATAAACGCAATCGGTGTCGCTCCGATTTCGACACGGGAGAATGATTTATTTAATTTTTTTTACTGTGGTTAAAAGAGAAAAGTGTGCAACGGTTTGTCTCATATATGCTGGATTATGATATGATATATATGCAGCTTGTAGCTGAAAATAAAATGTATATTTAACTAAAATTACACCGTGCTCAGCTGGTTTGGGTACGTCGAACGAATGAGGGATGATAGAATATGATAGATACAGCATGAACCTGTGTTGTGTGTTATTAATCGTAGACTGCTACAATATCATAGAAATATTTTTAGTTTGTTTAGACAAAATTCAACTCATTCTTATCGTGTTGTTTTTTTCTAAGCAACAAGCAATCTATTAATTAAAAATTTAGTTGTATATCGGCCGGAAAGATGAAAATGGATTATTCTTAACTTTAGGTCCCTCTGATATATACAGGAAAAAATATTAAGCAATCAAAACATTATGTTTTATTTTTCTTAAGCTTGAAGGCCAACGTCGGTGCTATTTGCGACATTTTTCATACATGCTCCATTCTGTTATACCGTAATTTTGTATAATCTATGTTAAACGATTTCCGAAAAAAAATTACGATTCTATACGCTTATGCCTTACTTATCCCATACATACAAAAAATGAAATGTTTCATAATTATAAAATTAGGGTAGATGCTAGGGTAGGGTACATGTGTGTACGGTGTCACAGGCCCTACAGCGCGCGGGGCGCAGCGTGGTGGAGCACGTGGTGTCGCCCAAAGCAGCGGCGCGCGACTGGTTACTGGGCCGCGTGGAGGTGTCGCGCGCCTGGAGCGATGGAGTGCTATCCGCCGTGGCGCAGGATGTGGCCGCGCAGCCCGATGGTGCGCACACACACTGTATTTTATTTTTGATTGGTCAAATATTGAATATTTAGTATATTTTTTTAATAAATAATAGGTAAAAAGAGCCTAGTGGTCAGAAGCTTCGAAAGAGAAAAAGAGAATAATTCGCCCAAGCGAGAATTTAACTTACAACTGTCCCTGTGTGAAGTTAAGCTCTATTTCGGTTCACTGCGATATATGTACATTTCATATTTTTGTATTCCGTTATTATATTGTTTTACCACATAAATAAGAACTTATAGTATTTATTTTTCATTTGAAATATGTTCTTTTGTATATGCTATAAGTGAACAATTCAAATTTTATAATTGTATATAAATTGATTTTATTATAACGGTATTTTTGCCTTGTTAACTTGCAGATGTGTGGTCGTGGGTGGTGTGCGATGGGGACATTGACCCCGAATGGGTCGAGGCTCTCAATTCGGTGTTAGACGACAACCGTCTTCTAACCTTACCCTCTGGCTGGAGAGTGCAATTTGGAGCAAATGTTAATTTTATTTTTGAAACTCATAGCTTAGAGTATGCGTCCCCTGCAACTATATCAAGGATGGGTATCATATTGCTAAGGTATTCATTGGTTTTAATTTTACGTTGTATTTTGTATATGACGAGGTAAGTAGAGAGAATCTAATATTAAAAGACTCCGTTCCCAACTTCTGTCCAATTTTCGAAATATTGCGCGTTTAATGAGAAAATTCAACTTACCAGAGCGACAAAAAGAAAATAATTTATTTTTACGAGTGGAAATCGAACCCACAACTGTCGCATTTATCAGCTTTCAATTCACTTCACTGTGTTGCTTACAAATTTATGAATAAATTATACAAATGATTTTTATTAAATCTCTTCTCGTTTTACAGCAATGAGTGTCATTGCGCAGAAGAAATATTAGAATGTTGGATAGAAAAAAAAGAATATGAAAATGAAAACGCAAAAATGGCGGTTTCACTTTTAAGCCAAATTATTAGAAAGAGCGTACAATGGATAAGTACACATAAGGCTGATGTAATTATACGAAACTGCGAAATGTCATTGGTATGTTATATAAAATAACTACTAATAATATTGGTACTGTTATCCCGCTTTCCACTATATATTAAAGATATGTTAAATAGTGGAACTCAACGCTGCGGTTTATTCTTCGCTTCTTACCAGCTCAAGAAAAGGAAAATCACTCACGCCCAGTAGGAATCGAACATATAACCGTGCCGCTGTACCACGGGTCCCATAATACATAATAATATTTTATAAAATATTAACATTTATATGAATATCTTATAATTATTTTAGGTAAAGCAAATAATAGCTCAGTTTGAATATAATATAGAAGAAGCTAATTCAAGTTTCAATGCAGAAGATATTGTTTGGTCGTCTGTTCAACTCAGTGTGATGGGCTTACTAAAGAACAATGCTAATGACATTTTTTATGAGGAGGTGAGTGAGATTTCAATTATTTTTAAAAGTAAAAAATGTCCAAAGTCAAATAGAGAACTGAAAGTTGAGCTCTACTCGTATTTAAAAAAATGACATTGATATCTTTGTATTAAAACTCATTTTAAAAGTACTAAAACTTAACGTTTAAACCAACTATATCAAAGTATTGTAGATTAGCTTTTAATCTGTCGGAGCCTGGGAGCCTAGTGTTGTGACAGACACTCCGTTCCCATTAAGTGTTGAGTGGCGGATATCAATGTCACACTTGACGTTTACCAGGGAAGACACGAAACTATTATATATAAAATAATTTAATAATCAAATTTGTTCTAACTCTAATGGAAATCGAACCCACAAACTGTTGCCCTTACAATTGCCAGTTTGTGCCCCTACACCACGACTAGCCTCTTAAGGAAATAATATCATAAGTTATATAAAACCACTTTTATAACTTATGATATTATTTAATTTAAAGTTAAACAAGGAAACAAGATACATTTAAGTTTTTTTAGCTTCATCAGCATTCATTATTCAGGAATTCATACCCACTCTACTGCCTTCTTACAAAAGCGAGGAAATGAAAATTAAATATTTCATTCCCCTAAGTGAGAATAGAACCCACAACCGGCAAATTTAAAGTTTCTCGTCTTTGCCTTTGCGTCACGACGGCCTTGCCGTATCTAAATTTTTTTATGTAATTAAAGTAAAGACTTAAAAAACGAAAAACATATGATAAAAACTAACTAATGGTGTGTTCCCAAATTTACCAATCTGGGAATACCAACACACCTTGTGTTATCATCTTCTAAATGTTAAATTAAAAAAAAATTGCAAACAAGATTAAAATTTATTAGTATTTGCGGATTTTCGTATAATATTATTTTATATACAACAATTTTTAGTATAAAAGTGATAGTCTATTCTATGCACCTGAATATCGAAAGCAAATCAGTAGTTTAAAACGGGATCCGATTTAAATTTTCCATAATATTTTTCAATTCTTAGCGTGGAACAACTTATTAAAAATAAAAAATACTGCAGGTTGAGTTGCCGTCGGCACTACAACAAACTGTGGACACGGAGTGGGCCGACTCGCTGCTGCTGTCGCCACGCACGCGCGCTCGCGCGCCTTCGCTGCGTGCCGCACTTGCCGCCGCCCGCGGCCTGCTCCTACTTGGACCTGATGCTAGCGCTAAGAAGTAACTATTTATAAACAGGGTCCTAGCTAAAGAACTCATACATAGGGAACTAGCTTTCAAATAATTTAAAATTAAATTAAGAATATTTGTTTTAAACGATTTAGATATATTACTAGGATATTTAGAATGTTGTATTCGCTATGTGTAACTGTGTATACAGTTTTCAACAATTTTGTACAAAAGTGTTTAAGAAATAAAAGGGGCCTTTTTAATATTATTGCCAAATTAAATATTTCAATATTTATATATAATAAAGACTTCCTCCCTTAGAGTAGACACTGCTTAAATGAACTCTAGCTGCGACCCTAGATGTAACTCTAAATTATATTTGTTATAAAATTAAGAGTTACATGCATGTTAACTAATATGAAACTATTTTCGATTAGTCTTTTAGCCGAATACATTTTGAAGGAAAGCAATACTACAGTTATAGTAATTAATTGCAACCCTATTCTGGAGTCATCCGATATAATAGCAGAACTGAAACGGGTGAGTAATGATATTTTTTTTATTAAATTGATTTTAATTTCTTAAAAAGTAAATAAAATAATATACGTCGTTAATGTCGTTTTCAAGTAATAATTATATACAAAAAGTGTGTTCAAAAAGTAAGGTGACGTTTCAAATTTGGCGGGCAACGTACTTTCGATTATCGATTTTTTTATTTTGTTATGTTGGTACACTCTTCCCGAACATCTGTACCAAGTTTCAAGTGTATAGCATTTTTTGTTTGGTTGGGAGAGGCG
>DWGR01000837.1:0-19053 GCA_018247715.1 Heliconius burneyi
CCACGACATTTGGTGCTTCAATCAATTTATTTGCTTTCATCCATCCACAAGAGGTTAGCTCCTCTGGTCGAATTGATTTAAAACATGGCAGGTCAAGAAGAGATAGTTGATTCGCAATATCTTCTGGAGATATTTGCATTGCTGAACACACCATGTTGTCCCAGGACTGGTTCATAGACGCAGCTGCTGGTAAACTGCTGGTCTTGTATTGATATATAGGATCATTTTGACGATTTGCAGTGCTGTCACCTAGTCTATAATATTTTAATAAATATTATATGAAAGTAATGATCAATTGTCATAAAAAATCTTTATAATATTGTGATGTTTACTAACTTATATCTTATAAATAAGTTAAAGTTTTACATACTATTACAAATTTAAATTAAACTATTAATTAACAATGTGTATTTGAAAATAGTATAGTTAGAGCTCTGTTCTGTTTCTTATTTTATGGCTTATATTTAAGTCATTGTAACTAATTATTAGACAAATAGATCAATTTAATGACTGAAACTGGTTTAATGTGTATTAAATACATTGAACATAAATTACAAATATTGATTCTAAGCAACTAATAAGTTAATTATCATGATATGCTGTAAGGACTACTTAAATATATTTTACATAACACTTCATATGCTATAGCATATGAAGTGTTATTAATAAAGTTATTGTTTTTTGTTTATTCCCTGAGTAACTTTTTTTCTACTATAAAGAAATTGGTTGGGTCATGATTAATTGACATTAAGGGAAAACTCCTCAATGGAGAACTCTATTAATTTTTTATCATCTTGCAACCAGCCTATGGATATCATGATATTATAGACATTTCCTATAACTGGTGTTTTTCAGATGTGTGATTTTTATTGTCATTTGGATGGTTGCAGAGCTGATTTTTGCAGTTTACAGAAGAGTTTTGTATATTCTCCTTAAGCATATTGACATTCCCTATTTGACAAGGGTGCGAAAGAAATAACTTTTTAGTGTCAGTGTGATGGATATGCTGAAGATATAGTCACATTCTTATAAATGGATTCCAAAGGATTAAACATCTTTTAGTAGATGAGTATCGACTGGGAGTTAGGAGTTTTGTACCATGAGCTGGTACATGTTTACTCAAATATTAAATACAAAAACCATGTACTTACGCATAATTATAATAGCATGCACAATCATTCTTTGAATAACTTTGATCATTGTTTGATGAAGTTCTGGGATTTTTTTTGTTATTGTGTTTAAATGAAGTCTTATTTTCTAATGGCCAATTTTCTTCATCTTCATGCTAAAATAAAATATGATTAATGAAAACTTCAGGTTTTATATTGTATTAATTAAAGTAATATTTTGTGTAAAATTTTATAAATATTTAACTCAAAACTCACTTACATATATGTTTATGTTAATACATTATGTTTTAAGTAACTTTACAGTATCCTGCTATTAAGTAAACAGCAAAAACTAAAATATATATTTCTCTATACAAAAAATAGTTTTCTATTTTGCAACCTAATGTCACACATTTTTAAAATTCTAATTCTATTTGGCTTGAAACACTAACACCATATAAATAAATAAGATTTGTTGTAGAAAATAAAGATTTGTTTACCTCTACAATACCAAGCACTGCTAAGCTGTCGCTTAAAATATCCCGCGGCATTTCGGAGGTAATTATGGTACATACTTATTTTATAAAACCTTTTAATATCACGGTTCACTTTTACATTGAGGCACTTAAAAATTGTTCGAAATAAAAATTATAAAAATATGTACAGTAGTACAGTACTGTATATATTTTTATAATTGCAAAACGGAACTATAAGGATAAGTTAACTAAGGAATAGGGAATATAAAGTGATTAGTAATTATAATTTATCTTACGACAATACCGCAAGAATTATAAAAAAACCTTCAATAACTATTATTTAATACATGGTCGTCGAATAATATACATTGCAGATGTTTCAAAAAAATCATTCATGTCATAAAATGATTTTTTAAATAATTAAATTAGTAAGGAAACTTTAACACCAATTTAGATTGTAATAACTACATTTAGCACTTATACACAAAAACAATACTTGATAAAATCACAATTGTAACAAACTTATATTTACGTATAATATATAGTTTTACTATTTAACATTTACATACTGAATAATATGAATTAATTCAAATAGATATATATGTGTACCCCATAGCAGATATTAAACCAGTCCACAGATAACACTAAACTGTTGCAAAATGATACGTTCTTAAACTGGAAAGTTTTGTAATAATTGTAACTCGTCATAGTGAGTAATAATAAAATTATAACAAGAAAAAAATATATAAAGGAGAAAATATTATTTCTCTGAGGTTTTATTAGCTTACTGTTAAAATATAGATATGCAGTACTATAGTACATTATATAGTGAGATATATATATATCATAATATGTACTGAATCTTTTACGAAATAGAAATTATTTGAATATTACATTTTTAAATTAAATAATATATTTTAAATTAATTAGTATAAAAACAATTAGAAAATACACTCATATATTTTTTAAGCTTATTTGTTATATTAAAATTTTGAATAGCTTGATAATATTCAATAACACCTGTGCAATAAGTAAAGTATGGAATGAAGGAAATTATGCCGGTCAGAGTTTATTATGTAGGTCCTGCTTAGTATTTAATTGTATTGACGTTTTGCAGTCGTACCTAGGCCCTATAGCGCATGCACTTTTCATGCACTTATGGTGGATCTACGTAGAACAGTAATATTTCGCTTTAAAAAAGTCCTGAAGGAATCCTTATATTATTATTGAAATATTGCAGAAAATACTGTAGTGCTGACAAGATTGAGTTGAATCTTCAAGAATACTTTTAAATTGTATGTTAATTTTCATATTTTCATTACTTTTCTATATATTATTATTATTTTTATTACTAATAACAGAGTTAAAAAATCAATAAATATAATTCAGCGCAGATATGTAATAAATAACTGTAATTTAAAAAATAATAATCTATGTGTAGCTACTTGATATATTATAATTTATAACAAATAGAGCAACGCAGTGGAAACTCGGAGTAAAAAAGAAGAACTGTATTATAATAAGCTTCCGCTGAAAGGAGTATCGTTTCACATCTGTTTTTCGACTATATTAATAAGATTAACTACAATGAATGTAAATATTTTGATTATTTATTTTTAAAAAAATACTGCTTTTTTAAAATTTAATTGATAAAGAAAAGCGGATACTGAAGTTGATAATATTTAGAAGTAGCTGGCTTGTATAATTAGTAAACTGTTATGGCGTTTGTGTTCTGATACACAACGCATATATAAGTATTTTCTTTTCAAAGGAAATGAAACATCTGTAAATGTAATAATTGTGTTTATTGGAAATATTATAGCATGGGTACATTATTTTCATTAAGAATAAATAAATCTTTTTGGAATTACCAGATTTTAGGTTATGTTTCCGTCTTTTACAGATACTTTAGGTGTGTTACAGTGAATCGGAAGATTAGTAGGCGTTTTTCTCTAAGCTTGCTTACATAGAAGTGATGTCTGAATGAATTTCTCACGGTTTTTAGACATTCAGTCATGGTGGGAAGTCCCAAGCATTGCCTATTTTTGCTCCTTATTCAGAACTGCTTTCAATCTCTTGGATTTTGACATCGAAGTGAGTAATTGGACATTTTTGTTCAGTGTCAATTTTGATAAATACGATACTCTTCATTATGCAGTAAATTGTTAAATTTGCAGGAATTGGAGGAAGCCCTCCTAACAGATGGATCGGAGGAGACCGCCAGTTCCCTTTTGACCGAATTGATAGTACGACTCTTGAACGGTTGCTTGGGCAACAATGACATCTCGGCTTTTAATTATCAGGTGAGTCTTAATATAGAATTTTATTTTGTTTATGATATCCTTATGAATTTGATTTACTAACTTCATATTTTTATTGCAGATGTACTTGAGGCGCTTGTTTAGGCAAAAATGTCAAGAAACACACCGTTACAATCCCTTCAATACTGACATCGATTTTCAGTTTCTTCCTCTTCGCACTAAAGTTGAGATATTATATGCTTTATGTGATTTCCGGCTTGATGCTGATGATGTTTATGATTTATTTAAGAACCTTGAGGCAGAAAGTTTAAGAGTGGAGCCACTGGGGTAAGTTATTAAATGTTGATCATATATGTATAAAATTTGCTTAATGTTTTGCTACACAAATAAAAACTGCAAATATGTCTTTGAAGTGAAATTTTAAAATATTTGGTGTAAAACCAAATGCACTAGTTTTGCAATAGTTAAGGAAAAAGTCAGAATAATATAACTTATTTTTTAAAACATTGTTAGGGCATTTATTAGAGGTAGATAATAAGAGTAATCTTTATTAAGATGCTATTCATCTGAATTTGGATAAATAAAAATGTGACATTAACATATAAAATATATAGAAAATATATGATTATGTTATGAATGTGAAACAAGCTCATGATAGAGTCACTAACAAGGGATTTGATGTACAGTATTTATCTCATAAGGACTTGAAAATATGCATTATTAATTATAACATTTCATTGACATTCAAGTGAAATATCATTCATACCCAGATAGAATAGTATGTAATAATTTTAATAAAAAAGGTATTCCATGTGATGAATGAGAAGAGACAAGAGTATGTGCTTATAAAAAAAATAACTAACTGATATATAAGGGCTGTGCAAAATGTAATCATAGTTGATACAAAGACAGTATACTAGCTGACCTGGGTGGCTTTGACCGCTTTAACTATACAAATATTTATTAAATATATTTAAGAAGTTATTTTCACTTTAGGGGATCAATTCTAAAAACCACAATACACATGTTCAATAAAATATTTTTAAAAAATGTTTTCATACAAACTTTCAACCTCTATTTTATCCGTTTAGTGTTAAAATTTTTCATAATCTCTTCTTAATGTCCACTTTATATAAATAAACATCAGTAATAAATAGTAGAAATCTTTGATTTCTATATAATGATTTCTATGATTTCTATAAAATATAATATATAAAATAAATATTATATAAGTGATTCTTAAAATAATACATGTTGATATTTATTTATAAGTTATGCAAAATCAAGTCTGTTGTTATCTAAGCTCATCAAGTGGTGTAACTTCAGCTACATTAAAATATCTTTTCCTTCAAATCCATATTGAATATGATCTCTACACCATGTTATAAAAAAATAGTGACAATTATGTGATTAAAAATATATAAAAACATATTATATTGCAGATGGGATGACAACGACTCAGCATATTGGTATTTTTATGGCACACGACTTTACAGGGAAGATGTACTAAAGAAGAAAGGAAAAAACAAGAAGAGAAAACGAGAAGGCAGTAGAAAAAGAGGTTGGTTCTATGGAGATGACTGGCTTGATGACGAAGATTCAGAAAGAGTGTGGCAAGTGGTATGCTTCACTGAAGATGATTGGACCCACCTGACAGACAAGTTCAAGAAGGCAACAACCAAGATTGAAAAGGAACTTTACCGATCTCTATCACAAAATTTCTTACCAGAAATACCACGACTGTTTCAAGAGAAGGAGCGTTTGCAACGAAAAAGGTTAATATTAATAAATTTAACTTATATAAAAAACAAACATTACTTTCAATTAGCTAGCCTTAAACTCAAATATAATGATATATCAAACTATTACTATTTTCCTCATTATATGCATTGAATCTATGGTATATTTTTGTAATATTCAACAGGCCCAGGAAACAAACCTTGTCTTAACAAATATTCCTTTTGTTAAATTAATATTTTATCTCACTAATTGTTATATAGTTATGACCTCGTAACAAAATAGTTTAAGCATGTGAATGTATTTCTTGTAGTATATTTTTTTTTGCGAATTTATAAAAATTAATTGATAATTAGGCCCTAGTATTTTTTAAAATTTAAAATAAGTTCAATTCAATTCAAGTGTTCCATTTCTTCTTTTAAATCAAAGTTAATCAAAATTTTTCTGTTCATTGTGATGCTAATTCTTTATTTAAATAATGTCAAACTTTTAAAATATAATTTGCCATTTTTAAGTAATTATTATATTGTGCTAGCTTTGCGAAAGTATTTGGCTTTTTAATACTTAATATTATCATAATTGTATTAAAACCGGCGTGAAGTAGTGGCTTTATGCCACTGCGTTTCGTATTAGGTAATGCCGGGCTTCGGGGCCCAGCCACCCCAAAAGCTGGCAACGCACTAGTAGCTCCTCTGGTGTTACGCGGTATCGTGGGCGGCGGTGATCACTTACTATCAGGTGACCCGTACGCTCGTTTGCCGTGCTTTTACCATAAAAAAATATATATATTATATTAGAAGAAAAACTTCTTATATTAATAAAATATTTAAAATTTTATTAGTATAATTAAATGATAAAATATAATTAAATGTTCAATGAACTTGACGGAGTGTATTTTGGCATATTTTTTCTTCAACATCACCTAGATTATAAAATACAAACTTCCCTTTATTCTTCTCACAACATTAATATTGTTTGGAAATAATAAGTAATTCGACAGAAAGTGGAGAATGGAGTATCTTAACATTAGATTCCCTCTGCCTACCCTGCTGTGCGTGGGATACAGCATGAAGCTGATTGAACACTAAGTAGAATCGAAATATTATTAATTCAATAATGAACAAATATATTATAAATTCATTTAATGTCGTAAAGTAAAAATTGTTACCAATTGAAAATGCTAACAAAGTGTAAATTGAAATATGATGCCTATTTGTAATGCAAAACTTACTTTGCAGTGCGAAATGATTGTTGAAAGTCTTCATATAATTAATATTCAATCGTGCGATGCGTGAGCTTAGGTTAGTTTAGTTTAAGTAAATTACCGTAAATAGTTTTTTTTTTACTTATTTAGCTTCTGCTGTGCTGTTAGTGTTGATAGTAAATGTATGCTATGATTTGTTAATAATATTTGAAACTTGTGATTGAAGGTTATTAGAGGTAGCGCCGCGCCGCACGTCCAGCCGCGTCTTGCAAAAGATCAAACAAAAGGAGGAGATCAAGAACAGTGTATATGATTCGAAGGACGAGGACAGCAAGGAGACCCCGACAGCCGCGCGCGAGAGCCGCGCCCGCCGGCGGGAGCGATTGAGACGGTATGTTTATTTACATATACTCTAGGGTATCTGTTTCACAATTTAATTTCTGTCGTCGATTCCTCCATCACTTGAGGCCCGATTTCAAATATATTTGTTTTAAAATTCGCAATAGCGTACTCCGTGGTTCCATTGCCACCTAGTCGGTTAGTGATAGAATCTTTGGGAAATGGAATCTCAAACTTTACTTTTCATATAGTTTCATTTTTACTTATCATTAGTATCCCACATTTAACTTTACATTTGTATAGTTTAATTTGTCTTGGATTCATTTGATCATAGCTCATTTTTACATTACAATATTAACATTTACAATGTGATCAATCCACATTCCATCTTTGTAATACATGAAAATTAGTTTGAGGGATGAAATGGTCAAACCATTTTTAGTATTATTTTCTTATTTATTCACAAGCACGATAAATACGACATATATTTTTGTTAAAGTTATTTTATTTCTTTCCACCCTACTATGTTATGTATATTAATTGATGTTTAATTACGATACTGTTCAGTTTCCTATAATTAATGAAAATATTATAAAGGCAGTGACTCCATCGCGGCTTCGGCCACTTGAACTACACACTTATTAACTAATTTGAATTGCTTTTATACTCTCACTCAGACACAAACTCATAATACACAAAGATAGGTCACCTCACATTAGAGCCTAATTGTTGCATAATTATTAAATTCAACAGACTAATTATATAATTTTCTTATTGGGATTGGTGCTGTATGCCGGAATACAGGCAACAGAAGAAATTATTTAACATATTTTTATATTTGTGTAGCTTATGTGTTATATGATAAAAAATATATATGTTTAAGTTAATATTTTTGTGAATAATCTGTATAATAAAGTTATATTAACTAACGATCTTCTATATGTCGACAACTAAAGTCTCAGTCAATTTAATAAATCAGTTAATTTAAGTAATTTTGTAGAACAAGATACTTTATATTATTATAACCTTGTTATTTACGAATCAATTGAAATAAAACACTAAAGGTTAAGGCAAGTTTTAACTACTCCGCAAAAACCTAATACAATAAAAAATTCCTAGAAATAATATTACCGATGTAAAATGAAACGCCATGTGTCAAGAACGACGCACGTCGAAATAAACTTATCAAAGGGAAACCGCCGCGCATTCCGTAACCGAGTCATAGGTATTGTTGGTAAAGTTCAAAGTTGTTTATCCTTTAGTATTATTTTTGTAGTAGTAAGTGTTAACGTTATTGGTATCTATGTAGTACAAGTATGGACAAACATTGTGAAATGAAAAATAATCCGGCGCCTGAACTGTTGATTAATTTCTTTAGGCTTGGGTTTAAAATATTTTACCCTTTATGTTTTTCCCGTAAAAGGAACGCTGACGCTTCCCCCCCCTGTATAGATGCTCCCAATATTTTTTTTGCTAAAAGAATTTCTTTAATTCAGCGAATGCCTTATTTCTATATAATGTAATTTTTCTATTACGACTCTACAGCTGTCTCAGCTTACAAAATCATTTTATTACTAAAAATAAGGCTGTCGTGGCACAGTGGCACAAGTGTGTAATTTTAAACACGATGGTTGTGGGTTCAATTCCCACTCGGCGAAATGAATCACTATTTTTTAATATTTTCGTTACTTCGTTTTGGTAACAAGACAAAGCGAGACGTTGAATTCAGCAACCTCGACATGCAATGCCTAGAAATTTCGCTGAAAAGGGGTACCATGTATCTTAACACTAGGTCCCCTCTGCCTATCTTGCTATATGGAGTAAAAGTAGAGTGCCTTGCAATAAGGATAAAACGTAAAAAGAAACAAAAAATCTCTATTTCAAAATGCCTTATTTCACCTAAAACTATGAACGTACAATAATAGCGTAATCTCATTGGGATTTTTAAAACTTACAAATAACAACAATGCAAGTAAGCACGTGAGCTTTGTCTATAGCTATATCAACGCCGAACGCGACAATAACGATGCAAAATTGCTGAATTGAATGCAATTGAGAAATTGCTACAGTGCCGTCTGCAACTTCTCTAATATGTTTTATTTTGTCCTTTTTATTAAACCTTGTCTCCCTATTTCGATTTTTTCCTAATTTTATGACTGCTGCAGACGCTGTGAAGTTGCTCTTACGACTGCATGTCTTGTCTTTTGTCATGACTGTGGATCAATTCCCTTAATGCAGCGTTTAATTTTGTTTTGAAATGCGCGGAAGTCGGAATTCTTGACATGGACCTTTGACTTCCGAAATCTCATAAGAACAAATCTGTATTGTTAAATCAGTATGAAATCAGGGATTATTGAACAATTGTTACAACCTATATAATAGCAATAAAGAAACTGAAATATAAAATTATAATAATTATTACGACAATTGCTTTGAATAATTGACCAATTTATTACTTTCATTTGTATTTTACAAGTGTCAGATGAGATGAAATTGAAAATGGTGAATTTATGTGAAAGAATAAATTTGAAGTATAGAATGAAAATTTTATGTGCAAAAGGATAAATTTGTATTTTAGATTCTGATACCTATCTCTTATGAAATAATAGGCTGGTGTAGCCATCCGTGTACGGTATTGTTGGTGCACTAGGGAAACTGACGACCTTCAGCAATCTTAAACTTGCAAAAAGTATTTTTTATTTAATTGCCTTTTTATTGAGGCAAGTCGTGTCTTGGGCACAAAGTGTGACTTTTAAACCGACTGGTTGTAGCTTCAAACCTCACTCTAGGAGATGAAATATTTATTTAAATTTATATTTCCATTTACCTCAACACCAGAGCCAAGAAAATGAAAATATCAAAGTGAAAATTTATACGTATAACGTATAAATTCGCTTCCTCGAGTGGGGATCGAACCCACAACCATCGCGTTACAGTCACACCCTAGTGCCGCTGCGCCACGACGGCGCATTCGTACGCACGCATTCGGCGCACGACTACATTCGTAAATGTTAAAATAATAATAAATTTCCACTTTTAGTAGTAGTGAAACCATATAACAGAGGTAAATTTATGCAAACTGTAAAACCAACTTTAGTTAGGATTATTGTTCCTCTTCTTATGTACTACTTCCATTAAAATGTCATATTATCCTTTAGCAATATTTTTTATCCTGCAAATGCTGCTATTTTTAATTTCCTTTGTCCCAATTTACCTTATCATTTATTTTAAAAAATAAAATAAAATGCAATTGATGATTAATGAAACTAAAATATCAATAACCCAATAACCCAAAGTCAATAATGCAAAACATGACAGTAAAATTAGTTTTAAACAGATATATAATTATAACTTTCAGATCGAAATCCTCATCAGCGTCGTCGGATCCTTCATCAGACAGTTCGAGCGATCGAGAAGTGATGCCTCAAAAATTTACGCGAAGGTCTCGGACGAAAGAAAAGAAGTCCAAGAAGTCATCGTCTACCCATAAGGGGGAGCCCCCATCAGAGCCCGTGGTGCGAACTGGACGCAAAACTAACAACTCGCTGGCAGCTGCTACTGGTCAAATAGTAATACCTGATAATGATGAACCTGTCAATAGCACTCGGAGGAAGGTCAAAACATCGCAAATGTAAGTTATCTATACTAATATAATAAAGCAGAAGAGTTTGTTTGTTTATTTGCTTAAACACTCTGGATCTCTGGATCCACTGGTCTAATTTACTTTTTTTTAATTTGTATGAAAGCTACATTTTTCAAGAGTGATGTAGGAGGTTATATAACATTACAATATAATTAGTTATGCTTCTGCATTTTTGGCTGCTTTCATTCTCTTTCACCAGCAGTAAACAAACAAGTCTTCAATCATCACTGTGTGTTTCGAAGTAACATAATACTTTCCTCTCTCACTTCTGCAGTGATGTACGTCCTCTATTCTCTGTGGCGCTGTCCTCTGTCGCTCCTAGAAGTCTTTAAGACTCAACAGCAAGAACCTTGCTTCAACAATGTGTGTTTCTTCATACACATAATAAGTGTTTTGTTGTAATGTCAAACAGCTATATTTTATTTGACTTAAAAAAATAAAAAAAATAGTAAATTAAATTTAAGTGTGATGAAAATTTGCAATAGCAAGAAGTAATTGTTTATATGTTACTGAAATACTAAAGTTTTCACAATCATTAAAACTATTGATAACATTTCTATGTTTTACACCAAATTTTATTTTAATGTATCGTTACTATAGATTTACTAATCTACTGATTATTAAACAACAAAAGCTTTGCCCAAGAAGTTATATTAAAAAAACTAAGAATTATATTGCTCAAGATACATTCTGGTTGCTGGAGGTAACCCTGACCGCAGCTACAAACAATTAACGTGATTCATTAGCCTTCCTCGATAAATGGACTTACCTAACTTAAATAACACTTTATTTGAACCTGTAGTCCCTGAGATTATCGCGTTCAACCAAAACAAACTCTTCAGCTGTATATTATTAATATAGATTAGCTCTACAATATCAAAAATAAAACAGCTTTATGCTGTATCCCGCATACATCAGGGTAGTCAGAGAGAACCTAGCGAGGGAGAGAGAGTAAGGCACTCCCTTCTCTACTTTCCGCCGAAGTTTTCGAAGCATTGCGTGTTGAGTGCCGGAACTCAACGCCGAGCTTTCGCCTTGGTGCAGGAGCGAGGAAATGAAAATATTAAAAAATAATAATTGATACCCACGAGTAAGGATACAAACCACAACCGTCGCGTTATATTACTGGCTTACTATTGGCTTAAAATTGTAGAGGAACATATATTTTGTTTTAGCTTTGGGCAAACTGAAGAAGACATTCAAACTGACATGTACAAAGTGCTGGAACAGCTTACTGCACATGAAGACGCGTGGCCATTCTTGGATCCCGTGGAAGAGGAGTATGCTCCGAACTATTACGCTGTCATCCGGCGACCTATGGATCTGCACAAAATGGAAGAACGTCTGGACAATGGATATTACTCAGACTTTTCCATGTTCAAGGCCGATTTCAAACTCATTGTGAACAATTGTAGATTGTATAATGGACAAGATAATGGTAAGTCTGAAAGCAATTACAATTTCTTATCTTTGTATGTTTACAGTAATTTGCCAATTTTTATACTTATATATGAGACATCATCAAAGTATAAATATTTTTTTAATATTTTGGTATTGTCATTATTTCTTATACAAAATCGTAAATATATGAATGTAGCTAATATCAAACACTTCACGTTGTTATATTATCACAGCAGCCTTCAACAGTTATTTTATATATCCAAACAGTGCTTTGTAAACTTACAATCTAATGTAAAGATTTTGTTTATTTTAGAGTATACTATAATGGTGGATAGCTTGCAAAATGCGTTTGATCGTCTCACGGAGAAGTATATGCATCGACTGTCATCATCAGATGAAGAGATCGCTGTAGAGTACCAACTTCCCACACCATCACGGAAACATAAGATGAAACGAAATGATTCACCACCATACAACCAGGCTAAAAAACGAAAATCTCACTCTGAATCTGGTATATTATCTGCCACTAGTATAATAATTACTTAAATGACATGAAATACTTTTAGAGTTAATAATTCATTATTTTTTATTTACAGCTGAGCCCAAATCAAGCTCATCAACAAGTAAACAGTCAAAAGTAGAGAAGGAAGAAGATAAAGGTAAGAAAGAGAAAAGAAAAGGGAAGCCGAAAAAAACTGAGGCACAGCTTGAAGAAGAAGGTGAGGAAGATCCACCTAAAGAGGTCGAAAAAACAAAGGACTCCCACAAGAGTAGACATGATAAAGGAAAGAAAAAACGTAAAGGCCACCATAGACACGGGAAACATTCCAAAAATCATAAGAAAAACTCTCACAAGTCTCACGAGTCAAGGAAACATAGGAAACAGAGACATGGAAAGAATAAAGACAAAAAATCTAAAAAGAAAAAGAGTAAACATCATGATGAAGAACCACCAGCGGCCATAAAAAGGAGTGACTCGCAAGATTCTATAGAGAGCTCCAACAGAAGTAGAAGCGCAAGTCCGCTTCCTTCCATACATACTCCATCGCCGTCGCCTACAGAGCTTGATAAATCTGAGTCAAATGATCAACTACCAGATCCAGATTTTACTAAAGACAAATACGACAAAATAAAAGAAAGAAGGCGTCATGCTGCAAAGGATGCTTGGGATTCACTCTTTGATTATAAGCAAAAAGTAGAAAAGCAAAAACATAGTTCTCACGCACCAGAGAAGGAAAAGAATCGCAAACTTCGTGAAACAATCGAAAAATTAAAAGCCAAAAACGAGAAGTACAAGGAGACTGCACTTTATAATAGTATTTATAAACCAGGGCGATCTAATTCCGCCCCCAACTACAAAGAAAGAACAAAAGTAAGAGACGTCGTCGAATCTGAGGATGAAGATAATGACGAGGAAGAGGTTGAAGAAGATGACGATGACGACGATGATGATGTCATCGAAATGTATGAAGACGATGATGAAAGTGTGGAAAGCGTCAAAGTAAGACCCAAGAGGCGTAAACGGAGCTCTGTCAAAAATGCATGTGCTTCAGAAGCGTTAGAAGAAGCTGTGAAAGATATAAGTGAATGGCTCGATGCTCCTAAGAGTTCTAAAGCGATTTCTCCTTGTGACAGTCCAGCGCAAACTGTATCCACAGAAGACAATAGTCGTATGGACGATGAATCTTCCCAAGGAGAAAAGTCAATTACATCAAAACGAGATTTATCCCGCAAGCGGCCCTCATCACGTGAACCAAAGATTGTCAAGAGAAGGGAAATACAGAGAACAATTGATAGGTTACAACCCGGCAAAAGCAAGGGTAATTTGCTTACTAACAAGGGTAACAAAAATACAGACAAAGCAGCAGAAGAAGCTCCATTGGGACCCTCTAAAAGTATCAATAATTCAAGAAAAAGCAAAGAAGCTAGCAGTCCAAAGCTCAGTTTGGGCTCTGTCTTACCTACTGTGGAGTTCACCCTCGGTAATGATCACAACTTCAATAATGATAATGTTAAAAGTGATAAGAACAAAGAAACAAAGAAAATAGTTGAAGCAAAAGACACTAAAAAGATTGAACCGACGATTGAAAACAAACCAGAAGAAAAAACTACATATCCTACTAAAAAAGATGCAGAAGTCGAAACAGAGCCACAAACCATAGTAAAACCTAGTCAAGAGAAAGCCACTCCAAATCTGAGCGCCTGGTTCAAAGCTTTCGGTACTCCCAAGACTACCACCACTTGCGTTACTAAGAAGAAAGATGACAAAACAGAAACAGAAGAGAAGGCCCCAGATGCCAGCTCAGGTACTGCTGAAACCAAAACAAGCCCCAAGAATGGTGCACCGAAGTATGACTCGCCAAACGACCCTAACTCTCCGCTCCCGTTCGCTGACGGTGGAGATAGCCCTCTGCCCAGCATCTCCGCCACGCCGCGCCAGCGCCGCACTAGCACGGGCAGCACCATCTCAGAACGTTCCTCCTTTAGTCAAGACCTAGACTCACCTAGGCACCAAATGTCACTCACTTCTCCACACATTCATTCCCCGGCATCCCCAAGAACCGATGATTTCCAAAAGATAACATATCCCATCATTAATGGCACAGTTCGAGCAGGATTCTACCAGGACACAACATCTGTTAAGAGTAGTCCCGAAAAAAGTTGCAGTCCTAGAGATGCTCCACAATCCCCCTTCTCACCTTATTCTCAGCACGTTTACGCTTCCAACGGTGCCACAGGTTCATCTACTCCTAATTATTTCGTGGACCATAACAAAAGCCCTCTGCCTACGTATGGTCAAAATGCTCCTCCGTATTACGACACCTCAAAGGCTCCCGTCGTTAGCAAGCCCGCCCGCGTCCACGATGACTACACCGCTCTGGGCCCTGACTCCTTCCAGCCACCCCAATATAACGCTCCGTATTCACCGACGCCGTCGCAGTATTCCCCGGTGCAAACAAACTACTCGCAACCGCTTGTGTCCCCTCAACCCGAAGTGTCCACGTCGCAACAACCCACGGCCACACCTATATTACCCGACACGAAGGCTACGCTGTTCCCGGTCAAGAAACGAACATATAATGACCCCGAAAATGTAAAACCACCAAAGAAAACCGACATTAAAGAAGTTATGAAATCCCCTGTCAAAGCTGACTATAACAAACAGCAACCTATTCAATCTACAGTTCAGGCTCCCACTTCAGTGGATGATATAGCACTGGCGTTGACTGAAAAATCTGAAATACCCAAATTGAACACGACACGCGAGAAGAATGTCACTATCGACTACTCTGACCCCCGCCATTCAGAAAGCAGAGAAGACGTATCATATGAGAACAACGAAGCTCGTGAGCAAAAGCAAATCGTAACTCACATAGATCTTACAAAGCCCATGAACGCCTCAAAGAAAGATAACATAGATATGATCAATATGGGCTACTTTAATAATGAAGATCGGAAAATAGCAAATGATTTGCATGAAGTTGAATTTGTTAGCAGGGAAATCAACCAAACCAGACCTAATTTGATACCACAGCAAAAAGGATTTGAAATCGAAGCTATAGCCATAAATCTCGGTATCAACAACCAGCAAGTACCAAAGCCGCTCACCAAGCCTGCCGTGATCACCAGCAACATGACACCGGCGCACAGCCGCGTGACCGTGCTGGAGCGCACTCACGCCGACATCGGCCTCAATCAGGCTATCCCGCACGCGCACCACAACCACTACGACACGCTGCCCACCGGACAGACCATCACCAGTTTCTCGCTCAACGACATCGAGCTTGCCAACAAGAAACTGTACGCGTGCAACACGCCCACGCCCGCAAACGCGCCAGCGTCCGCCGCCGCCATCGACTACGGCAACTGGAAGGTCAACTCCATGCGCAAGTCCGACATGATCCCATCGGACTACTCCGCTACTAGCTACGCCAGTGAAGACAAATTGAAGGCAGTGGATACTCCCACAGCCGCCGCTATTAATTATAATAAAAATGTACAGCATCAACAATATAACAATTTCAATACAGTTCCGCGATCAGTCGTTCTTAGAGGTCAAGATCTGCAACAGAATCTCCCCGCTGAGTTGAGAATACCTAATCCTCGCGGATTACTTAAAAATGACTCCATGACGGGTCCCAATACGTCTATAAGCGACTCAGATGCCATTGCAAGGAACATGGAGTCGATCACAAAGTCACAAAAGGTAGAGAAACTTGCACAAAATCACCCTCTGGTGTCATCAATATCTTATAAGACTCCGTACAGTACGCATTCTACGATTCCTATTGAAACATTACGAAATTTACAAAATATTCCACAAATGTTGGAAAGATATACAAACGACGAAAGATACTTGTCTAATTTTGCAAACACCACCCCATCCTTGTATCATGATAAAACTTTCCAAATGTTCAATAAAAACATGGCGTCGGAAGCGCATCCAACCAGCACATCAGTGAGTTCCTTGTACTCGCAACCCTCGATGGGTTCCATAAGCAAAGATAATACTATGTACAAGGGTTCCGCGAGCGTGACAACTACTCCGTTGGACGTCAAACGAAGCAAAAGGAAAAGAACAACAGACGCCAAACAACCGTCCGCCCAGATGGGACAAGCATACCACGCGGCCGCCAGCGACGTGCTGACGTCCGTCAAGACCACCATGATCCCCGCGAACCCCTTCAACTTCGGCACAGCGTCGAGCATGAGCCTGGGGGGCATGTACGCCGACAACGGCGGGTTCACCATCGAGGACATCCGCAACAGCACCAACCAGTTGATGGCCGCCAACTACATGGCGGCGGCAGTGGCACACCAGCATAGAAGTAACGAGGCCGCTAATGAGAAATTAGTGAAAGCCGCACATCAAAACGCAAATGACAGCACGGCCTCTTTTCCTTTTATAGGTGCCGGGCAGGTGCGCGCCGGCTACCCATACCTGCCGGCGGAGCAGCCGTCGCCGCTGTACACGCAGTACTGGCACCGCTACCAGGAGGAGCTACAGCGTCAGCTCTACCCCGCCGCCTACTCTGCGCCGCTCGGCGTGCGCCAGACCTACGATTCCATCAACCGGCCTTCCTGGTTGTAATCAATATGGCTACAAATACTCTTCACATGACAAGTTTATTATTAATGCATGGTTATTAAGTGTCTTGTACAGTTTTTATTCTTAGTCTGTGATGACAGAACACAGTACCACTTGTGTTTAATGGTAATTATTATTACTTATTAAGAAAGACGGGAAATTCCTATAACTTTCTACTTACCTTAGAAATTCACGATCATAAATGGCTATTCATATGTGTTAAATTTTCATATTAACTTTTAAAGTAGGATCTGTTTTTATTTTTTATATAGATTTAATAATATTTTATTTGACATTTTGTGTTATTTTTGAAAAAAGCAGGCCTTGCAATATATATTTTATATCATTAATGTTTAATTATGAACTTTTAAACTTTAAAGTTTTAATCTTTATTTCGCTGATAATATTGCTTCTTAATGACATATTAAATGTATTGTTATTATATAATTTAAAATTTTATGTTAGTATTTCTTGACGACATTGTTGTGTAAATATTTTAATATTTTTTTTTAATTAATGTTTTACTAGAATGACTTAAGTACTACTTCTGCTACATGAGAATAATCATAGATATTACTTTTAATTAAAATAAGATGATAAATGTATAATGTAAGGAATATTGAAATGATTTCTCTATGTGTAAAAATGGAAGTAAAGATTTTCAAAATAATATTCTTTTTCCTTTCATTTACAAACTAAATATCTCCTATAGCCAACTCATCGAATTGCACCTTTTTTGAAAAATCTATCATAATGAAAGTTCAACGCAGTTTTAAACTGTATCTTTTATGAGTTCTATTTAGTTCAGTGTAAGATGTAAATTTATTGTTCTTGTCGATAGTTATTTCACAATTGACATTTTTTTTTATAGTTTTTATTTAAAAAAATAACTTGTGAAATATATTTTTTAACAATGCTTCCTAACTTAAATCTTTATTTTACCACTTAGATGGTGGTATATTTTTAGAAAGCAGCTGTTCATCGACGTTCTGGGATATCACATCAAGTGTTCTAGATCTTCAATTTTCTAATAGCATCAAAAAATAATGTCGAACAACTTTTACTGTTCTACATTAAGCCTTTCTTTTAACATCATATAATATTATGTACATCAGTAAAAAATGTTCATCATGTTGACTAACTATTGCAAAAGCAGTATGTTAATCTTTTGTAGATTAGTCAATCGTGGCACAGGGGCACAAAGTATAACTGTAAAACCGAATGATTGTGGATTCGATCCCCACTCAAGGAGATGAAATGTTTTTTAAATTTATATATCCATTTCTTTGATCTGGAGTTGAGGCAAAGTGCGGCGTTGAGTTCTGCTACTCAACACGCAATGTCTCCATAATTTGGCAGAAAGTGAGGAACGGAGTGTCTTAACACTAGGTTCACTCTGCCTACCCTGATTATTTTTAATTGCATTAATGGTCTCTACACCGCAACTTGCTTGCTCATCCGCTCCCATGGGTTGGCTGGAAGAGATTTATTATAGAGATAATACCGCCATTGTAAACTATCTTTACATTTTTATTTATTTCTTTGTGTTTTTATTATATGCAATAGAATATATATGTGTGTGTGTGTATGTGCAGATACAGCGTGAAGCTGAATTAATTTTTTGTTTTTTTAGGGAGTATGATTAACATTAAAGTTTGAGATTAATGTTTTTTTTTTTATGGAAAAAGCATGGCAAACGAGCGTACGGGTCACCTGATAGTAAGTGATCACCGCCGCCCACGACACCGCGTAACACCAGAGGAGCTACTAAGTGCGTTGCCAGCTTTTGAGGTG
>DWGR01000838.1:0-19050 GCA_018247715.1 Heliconius burneyi
AAATTAAACTAGATGGCAAAAACATTTAAAAAAGAGCTCGTCAGAAATTTGCAGCTACTTTGACTACTTTAATTTGTCACATACTGGTACAAAGAAAATACACCACAACGTAAATATCTCAGGTAACAATAGGTAACATTTGAACGTACAAGCTAAAAGAAGAAGTGTATTATAAAAAAAGATTTGTGTTTCTTTTTAAATTAATGATAGGTTTCCGCTGTATCCCACATGACAGGACAAAAACAGGAAACCTAGTGTTAAGACACTATTTATATGCACTGCCCCATTTTAAGAAATCGCGTGAGTCGCGGAATTCACACGCTGCGTCTAGTATACCATGGTATACCTTGAAAACATTAGACACTTTCTAAATGAAAAAACGTCTAAATATTTCACTACCTAAAACGTTATTCGCCTTAATTACCTTAAGTTGTCTAAGTGGTGAAAGAAATAGTCATGGGAACGGAGTATCATAACACTAGGTCCCCAGGTTCCCTATGCCTATCCAGGCAGTGTGCGGGATACATAATGAAGTTGCAAAAGAAAGAGTTTAACTGAAACAAAATCAATTTTATAATTATAATAATAGATTTGATACTGATATTCTATATCTAGGTGATACAATTTAAAACATAAAACATTTTAATGCTTGAAGCTTCATTGTATCGTATTACATTCTTTGAATAAGAATATGTAAAACGCGACACTCAAAGTTGTTGTAAGGTTAGTCGTTTTCAATTTTGTTTACATTGTACCTGCTGCTCTTTATTAAGATGGCACAAGGTATCACATTTAAAATACTCTCTTACAACTTATTGTCCTAATAATTCGTGTCAATTAAAATGATCTCTTTGTAGCATAGTACGTGCGGAATGGAATATTAAATATTTTAATTTGTCGCTCTGGTGACGAAACAAATCATGGCGTTAAATTCCGGCACTCAACTCGCAATACCTCTAGAATGGAAGTGTCTCAATGGGAACTGATTGTCTTAACACGAGATTACTTACTCACTGCCTACCTGCTAAGTTCATTATAGACTTCAAGCTTCAATTTTTTTTTTTTTTTATGGAAAAAGCATGGCAAACGAGCGCACGGGTCACCTGATAGTAAGTGATCACCGCCGCCCACGACACCGCGTAATACCAGAGGAGCCACGGGTGCGTTGCCAGCTTTTGAGGTGGTTGGGCGCCGGAGCCCGGCATTACCTAATGCGAAACGCAGTGGCACAAAGCCACTACTTCACGCCGGTTTTAAATGCCGGGGGTGGTAATGATCCGGTCGAGTCTGCCCATGCGTGTCGCCATTGCTGGCGGCGTGACTCTCCCACTCGTACTTTAATTCAATTTGTTAAGAAAAATAAGCACATAGAAATTTGGTAGCAAGACTCTGTTCTATATTTAGCTCATATACGAGCCATTGTGAGGAACTTAACACCTCGTTCAATCTTACGAACGAACCCGCAATCACCGCACTACATAAAAAGTCTTCATAAAGTGTCTATTGAAAATAAATCGTTCATGAGCGAACATTTCATATCGACCATTTTTATATACGAGGGCACTATCGAGGACGCGAGGACCCTTTACTTGTGAATGATAAAAATATGAAAGGTTTTTTTCCCTCCCCTTTGAAAACTGTTCAGAGGAAATAATTTTCCTACCGTTCACTCGCTCCGCTAACATAAGTACGATATCAATATAGTGCTTGAGACCATTTAATGTGTAAAAAGGTGGTTAGAGTTCTTTAGGTTATACGTGGCTAACTTTTTGTCAAAGTAACTTTTAGTTATTGTAAGTTGATGATGATGATGATTTTTTTAGCGCAATCTTTTAAAAAAACTCAGCTTCACGCTGTATCCCGCATATAGTAGGCAGGGGGCACCTAGTGTTAAGTCACTCCGTTCCCCACTTTCTGCCGTATTCTGGAGGCATTGCGTGTTGAGTAACAAGATACACATTCCATATCTGGATAATTGAATTAAAAGTAGGGATCGGAGTACCCTAACACGTCACTACCTCTGCTTACCCTGGTACTTGCGGGATTCAGCGTGAGGCTGAAAAAAAAGTGTATTATATAATACAGATGATCCCTAAGGTCACTTAGCCTAATGTCAGTATATCCAATCTGCGACAACAAACGACGCTATTTGTCCGTGGCCGTAACACCGCCAGGAGATTGCTTTGTAATGAGCTTGCGTGTCGCGCTCCTTAGCCTCTTCTAACCTTAGTGTAATAGAAAAATAATTATATTATACAAACATTAGAAACTTTAGTGACTGTTAAATTTTATTTTTGTTTTATGTTTTAAAATACTTTTGTGCTTTTCATTGAGTTGTGTCATTCAACGGACGATAGCGCCGTGGTAGCGAAATTGGCCATTTCACCATGAATATATACCAAGGTGTTGAGTGTGTGCTGTTAGCTATGTAAGTTGTGTGGTGGTAGCGGTGCACTGGTATCTTTGCAAACTATTTGGAAACATATTTCACTTGCTTGTAATCTAGAAAAAACATAACGTTGTACGAGTTTACTAGACTATCTAATAAATAAAATATATATGAAAACCTTTTTTTACGTCTTAAAAAAAGTTACATTACTATCTTTCAAAGAAAGTGGTTAGAACCTAATCTTGGCTATTTCGTATAATATTTCTTCACTTAAGCCAAGAGTTTCATAATAATTGGAAAGAAATCACTTTTTTATCTAACGCTTTAAGTCGCTTTGCTCGACCTAGTTGGCAATTTAAACGGTTTTCTAAGTTCAGTACAGCTTAATGGCCTACAACAAAATAACTATTTCATGTTAAATAATTGTAAGGCCAGTCGTGATGTCGGGGCACAGTATGTGACTGTAAATGCGACTGGATTTGGGTTCGATATTCACTCGAGGAAATTAAATAATTTTTTTATTTTTATTTCTTCGCCCTGGTATCAAGGCAAAGCGCGGCTTATGTTTCGCCACTCAATACACAATATCTAAAGAGAGTATATGAGGACAGTGATTTTATCTCGATCGCTTCCGTAGTATAATATAAAATATATAAATCAGCTAAACGCTCTATCCCGCACAGAGCAGAGTAGGATAACCTAGTGTCAAGACACTCCGTTCCACACTTTCTGCCAAATTCTAGATGCATTGCGTGTTGAGTGGCAGACCTCAACGTTGCCCTTTGCTTCGACACCAGTGCGAAGAAATAGAAATATAAACGTAAATAAATATTTCACTTCCTCGAGTGGGAATTGAACCCATCCATCCAACCATCGCGTTACAGTCACAACCTTATGTCGCTGCGCCACGAAGGCCTCATAGTATATGATATTGTGAATATACCTACATACATGTTTCACAGTATAGGTAGGTAGGTCAAAAATTCAAAACGTGTCTAAGCCTTAATTTCCTTGGAAATGAATAGCCTGAACATCGAGTTCCAGAATCTTTCCAATTTGAATCTTACCTTTTAAACAATAAAATACAAAATACAACTACAAGATGTATTAATTTAGCACGAAGTACCATGCAATCTACCAGCGCCACCGACACAGGTCAGCTGACAATAAGAAATGGAGGTATCGCATATTGTTGACCCTCGTCATTGGGAACACTATTCGTCATCAATTTCGCGTCGCCATTTGTCTTTCCTGTCCGCATGAATCAGCGGAAAGGAGATTTTTCCTTGGCAACTATGACATTTTTGGGATATTCCCAACATTAATATGAGACATGAGAGATTTGCTGTGATTATTTTTTTACCGTGACTAAGTCGTTTAATATTTCTATATTTAGTTATAAATAGGGGCTTATTATAGCTAACGCTGGGGACGCTATTATAGCTAAGTTGCAAATTATAAATGTATAGATAAGTAAGTGTAGGTTCAATTCTGAAATAAGGAAATTATTAAAAGTTAAAATATATTTTCTTCTCTTGTTTGAAGCTTCAACGTTGGGTTTTGCCACCTTTTTCTGACATTACACGTATAGACAAGGAAAAGTATTAGACTTTTAGACATGCGAAAAATAAAAATAAAGTATATATTCGTGATGTTAAATATTTTTGTTCTAACAAAATTTTAGACTGTCATAATGAAAAGTCAATCTCTTTACAATTCCAGGCCTAAGCGGAACTTTGCATTTGTGTGAGTGTTCATATAGTGTTATTATTTAGTGTAACGTTACACCTCACATACCGATTTATTAAGTGCTAGATAAAGTTTGTTGTCACTATCAGTGTACAAAAATGGAAAAATATATGTGACCTAGTAGTGACAAGAAACAAGAAAAACACTCGTGGCCACAACGCTGTTTTTAGTGATATAACAGAAAGTTTCAGTATCTATTAACCCAAGCAATGAGGTGCATCCTATATCCGGCGTAGATTTTTTTTACTTTTATAACCACTCACACAAATGGAAAGCTCGGTTTGAGCCTCACGAACTTACTTAACTTTTGGATAAGGTTTATTCAGAATAAGTATAATATTTAGCCCCATAAATTGAAACGCTCACTTAATTTCAAGGCAAGCTATGACAAATGAGGAACTAAACATTATAGGCCAGAACTGTCAACGGCTCTTGTACTACACGGAACGTAATCTTGAAAGCCTTAGCTTAGTCGGAGCCTATTCCAGAACTCTCGCGTCAGTGCGCATTGTACACTGATTAGAACCCACATCGTTTATAGTTATTATTCCACTGTACCACGATGGTTAAATTGAAAAACACAAAAATATGCCATTAAAAATATTTTGTACTAGAATTGAAGAAAAATCACAAAGATTAATTTGTCAGCAACATGTTGGCTTTGAGTTGCGTCTCCGCTGTGAAGGAGTATTGTACGTGAACTTGTATCCAGTGCAGGAAAAGAGTTTGAAAATATAAGCAAGACTCTGGCGTAGGTGGAATAGGCAGTGTATATAACTACCAAGCTGGAGGTTGTTGATTGAGTTTCATACAAGCCTTATTTAGTGTATCTAGTGATAGGTGCAGTCCGTAACATCACAGGACATCCTAACTCGGCTAAATGCGAGTCGAGGTGTAAACTCACTTCTGATCAATATACTCTATCAATTAATACTGGTTACTGCTAAGTTCCCTGGTTACAGAATCACTAGTTATAGGTCGGTCTGTCTATATACTTTACTAAGCCGTGAATGCCTGTTGCTGATGTGAGGATTGTATGGGGAGTGTCGTTATGTCTCAATAGCGCTCGGAAATTATTTACATGTTTTATATAAATATTTACATTGACTCATTGAACAGAGGTGGAGTCGCACCAAGCAGTTAAAATTTCTTAGGTCATCCATACCTACAATCTGTATAAGTACATACATGAAAATATTTACCTACAACATCAATAATATACATTGTCCATACAAATTCTTAAAAAAGTAACGCTATTTGCCATTTATTATATTTATTTTCTCCATATACATTTACAATTTGAATTCGAGAATTTCCTTTTTTTAAAATAAAAAGCTGGGCTTATATAGCATATATTTACCATTGTTTCTTCATTCTCTGGTAAATTTCAAAGTAAACACTCGTCACGCTTCTATAGAAATAAATAGGTTTTGCTGTTACAGCCACACAGCCAGTATATATCACAAAAGCCTATTTGTTAAACGTCCGCTCGGCCAAAAAATCTTAGCCGTATATAGCGTATCGCCTCAATAAATATCGTTGCATATTCCAGGCAGCTATAACTTTGTAAGTTCAAATCGAAAAAAATGTTGGGCCCGTTACACAATATACATATCTATAGAAATCTTGAAACAATAGATGGAATGTATAGAACGAACTGTCTGTCGTTCGATACCGGCGTTAGTAACATATGATTGTGTCTCTATATAGTCTTACTAAAGCCGAGAGCTAAAGCAGTAATCACTAAGCTTAACCTTCTCTTTAAGAAGAGACAGTTTGTTACTGTTATATAAAATGAAAAATTCAAAATCATTTCGCACAGAAAATAGATATAAATGATTATGACCTTTCACTTGACTCCATAAGAACACACGCATACAAAGTATGGTTCAATAGTAGAAAATTTTATTTTTCTCAATTGGAAAACAATTATATTAGCTATATCCCGATTATAGCAGGGTAGGCAGTGTTAACCTAGTGTCACGACACTCCGTTCTCCACTTTTCAGTGAAATCTAAAGGCATTGCGGGATGTGCGGCGGAACTCAACACCGTGCTTTGCCTCGATACCAGAGCGATGAAATGAAAATGTAAATGTTAATAAATATTTAATTATCTCGAGTGGGCATCAAACCAGTCGCATTTACAGGCACACTGTGTGCCCCTGCGCCACGACTTGTTTTGACATTAGCTGCCAAGAGGGCTCACACCTCAGCAGTGTGTGTGTCGCCTTGTTTTCTAGATGCCTTCTATTCCTAAAGGAATCTTCTTCTGACCGCTGACCTTTTGGAACCGGTGCCACGGGGTAACCATGGATACAATTATGCTCCGAGACATCGGCCCGATGGTACATACGGACCAGAAGAAAAATATTAATAAAGTTTAGCTGAACTAGAATTTAATCCATTCACACGAAAAAGTCAAAAAGAAGCAATCAGAACTGCGTCACAGCTAACATATCTTAACCAAATTATTATTTATGAAAATGTTGTTATCTGTGAACTGACAGTTCTGACAGAGACAAATGTACTGAGCGTAATCACTGAAGGTCTGAAAACACCCTCCTACTTTTAATGAATTTATTTTTGATGTAACATGTGCGTATAAGGATTTACAATATTAGCCAATTCAGATTTAGATTTTTGTAAAAAACACCTTCTCATCTTTTCTTATCGTACTTATATGTTTATTGTGAGACTGTCGTGGAGCAGGAGAATAAACGTGAGACTGAATGATTTCCTTTCTCCTCCTTCTCGTTATGGTAACGAGGCAAAGCGCGGCGCTTAATTCCGCTACTTAACACTCAAGGTCACTAAAATGGAGCGGCAAGGGGGAAGAGCAGCGTCTGTAGAGGGTAGAGTTATAACTATAGTACTGTAGAGGGTAGGGTATAACTATGTGTTAATCTGACTGCAGAAGTTAACGCCAGTATTGCGCAGTCGAAACGCAACAATTTCTGGATTCTGATCCCACCAAGTTCTGGCACACAGTAGAAATAAAAGAAGTATTGTGTACAGTATACCTGTAGGTATACGATGAAATAATCATATCTCTAAGTTAATTTACGTTAATGACTAATAATAATTATATACTTTTTTTCAACTTTATCCGACATACCATGATAACCAGATAAAACATAGCATTATCACGCCGTTTTTCTTTCCGCCCCAATGTATGAATTGGCGAAACCCAACCCCGCACATTGTAAAAAGCGGGGCGCACGGCTCTATATGTTTTTTTCAGCTATACGCAGTATTCCGAATATGGCAGGGTAGGCAGAGGGAACCTAGTGGTAACTTAATCCGCTCCTCCCCGCTTTGCCTTGTAACTAAAGCGAAGAAATGAAAATATCAATAATAATTCTCCGAGTGGAGATCAAACTCATAACCGTCACATTTATAGTAAACGAACAACTTTCACTCATATAACGTAGAATTGGTTAATTCAATTACGAAACGACTCGAATTAATATGGCTAGTGTAAACTCCCTAAAGCTCTGAGGAAGAGAATAGTGTGAAGGCACCTTGGAGAATTACATTAAATCACACCAACGGAAACTAGGATAGTATTTTTACATTTGTAAGACAATTTTCATTTTTATAATTTACTTACGGCCCCCAGATATGAAATACTAGTCTTAATTATATTTGTGTTCTAATAAAGTGATCATTTTCAAGACACTATCTATCTACAAATAACAAAGAGGCAAAGCACTGAGTTGACTTCCGCCACTCAACTCGCTCATGGCTCTAGAATTCGGCGGAAAGTAGGGAACGGAAGTGTCTTAATAAGAAGGTTTTAAACTAGGCTTCTAGGCTACTGTGCCGTGCCGTTCTTCCGTGCTACAGCGCAAGAAAATCTATTAACTATTAAAGTTAGCGCCTTAGTTTAGAATAAAAAATAATAGAAAATTATCAGAAACATGGTATTTAGACCTACCCTTACTTTACCGATATTTCAATATATAGGATAATAAATAATAAAGTTTTACTATTTACTAAGTATTATATAAATATAAACTATTTTGTTCGAGAAAATTGCCACAGTATAATTGTATTATTGAATTGGCTGAAACTTCATATTGGGCGGAAAGTGAGGATCGGAGTGCCTTCACAAGGTTCCCTCTGTTTACCCTATGTATATATCTGTGCGGGATTCAGCATAAAACTGTTTTTTTTTTTTTATTTTTTCTAGTTTAAATAAGTTGAATTAAGGAAAAAATATATAAACTTAATTATTAAACTAGTGGCCCCCGCGTGGTTTCGTCCGGTTGTACTACACAATTAGTTATGTATGTTCTCATCTGAATTACTGACATGATCTTTATTAGTTCAATGTCATTTTAAAGACAATATTCATATATTGATAGTTAAAGTTTCAGCTCTTCAATAAAACATTTATTTTATAGAGAAGTGAAAATTGCATTTTAATCGGTTAAGCCGTCTTTAAGATTAGCGTGAACAAGCCCACGTACAAACAAAAACGTTTAAACAAAAATATAAACATCTTTATTTAAGGTTCTTTGATAATAAAGGCCTCAATAATAATTTCTTCGATATTCCTTCCATGTACAGATACCGGTCCTTTACGATTTTATTATAAATATAGATTTACAATAAATATAAAACTAAAACTTCTCCACTCCCAATCAACTTGATTATCAAACTTTCCATTTAAATATAAAATTTCGTTCGTACACTTTAGGAGCGCGGCGATGCCACTTATTTAAAATGTAAAGCAATCTACAATGAATCTGAGTACAGAAGTTACAAACACTACACTTTACTATGTTATCTGTTTCTACTTCTATACAATTAAAATAAAGACACGAGAAAAATATTATTTGTATTAAATTTTTTAAAAAACTATAAATATTTTTGGCATTTCAAATATTTTATAACTAGTTTGTTATTGAATAGATAATTGTATTCAAGTACAAATGTTTCAAAAAACAAGTAAAAAAGTTATAAAAAATATTTAGATAAATAAACATTGCGCTGTTGAACACTGTCTGACTAACAAGTGGGAATCGAACCCACAACCACCTTTACAATCGCACGCTTGTGCTATCAGTAACGTAGTATCTTGATACTAATTATCTCTTTGCTCACTATCAGGATAGAACATGAAAGAAAAGAGAACCAGGCACTATGGCAAGCGAAGGTTGAACTGCATACAAACGCGTGCAATAAAACCGCCTGAACATCTAGGACGTAAATGAAATTCAATGATTAGAAACATTCGGTAGGCCACAACAAATTGTAGTACTATATGTGATTGACTAATGCAATATAAACCACTCTTGTCATATAATTTTTTTTATTCGTTTCTTATAATTATTTTATTAAGAACAAATATCGGCAAGGACCGCGAGTATGATATCAAATAATAATATTATAAAAACAAACAAGGAAACAAAGCAATTTTAACGAACGTAACCGACACTTAGGCCTCAGCGCCTGACTGTAACGCGACGACTGTGTGTTCGATTCCCACTCTAGAATTTTTTTTTATTTCTCCACCTCTGATGGTGAGACAAACCGCAGCTTTATGTTCCGCCACTCAACAAGCAATGTCTCGATTATTTGGCGGTGTGTTTCCTAGTCTGTTCCCTAACAGACTGTCTTAACATTAAGTTCCCTCTAACTATCCTGCAATGCAGCGGGAAGATTTAATAATAATGAATCCCTTAATTTGAAGTCAAACCTAAACCATGCCGTTTTAAATCTGAATACATTTACAATCCAGAATTGCACTAACATATTAGTATTACTATACCAATAAGTTTCCGGAAGTCTTCGTTTTTATTTCCCCTACAAATGGCTTGGCCTGGCCTCAAGGAAGTTATTCTAACTAGAAGATTTCGTTTATGTAAAATATATACAATGTAACAAGCTCTTACCACAGTTTAACGATCGTTAGCCCCATTCAACCCCATGTTTAATTCCCCATTACACGCCATAGACGAGCCAAATAGCTTTCTCAGCTGATCGCGTGATGATATCATAATTACTATATTGTTTAAATAATAGTCATTGGATGATTTAAAATATCACCTTCCCGCTGTATCCCGCATGCATCAGGGTTGGCAGTTAAAACATTTGTGGCATGGGCTACTTAAAAAATCTGTATTAATAAAATTAAAACCTACGCAAGTGGGAATAGCCCACACACGAGTAGAGCACGGAAGGCATTTGGATCCTGTTTGTTTGGATCTAATCCTGTGTTTATCGAGTCGTGATGATAATTATCAGAATGGTTATTGTAGATGTTCAAAATGTAGAAAATTTATACTTTGTATCACCTTATGTCAGCATATCGCAGGGTAACCCTGAGTGTTAAACACTCCATTCGTCGCTTTTCGTGATATAGTAAGTAGAGCAAGAAAATAAAAAGAGTATTCTGAATTGTTATCGAACCCACGATATGCCTTGACAATCCTAATAGCAAATCACTTAAATCATATAATACAAAAATACTAAATTATAAATAGGTATAATCAAGGAAATAACTAAACATAATTAATTTACTCGTATAAATTTTAAAACATAATCTTATTGCAAAATTAAAAAAAAAACTTATTTAAAAATTCCAGCAAAAACCTCTTAAAATTAACATTGTAAGTGAAAAAGTACGTCGCGTCGTTAACTAAGTCATTTTCTTTTACGAGGTGCCGCACTAATCGCCGTCAGCCTTCTTAGCTTAATTTAACTTTTATCATAGTTTCAAGTTAGAAACTAAGAAGAGAGCAACAAGCCCATTCATTATTTAAATTTTCAGGGTATTGTTAACGAAAAGTTTAATAATAAATTAAAAACTAGCAGCAAGAATATGGCAACTGTTAAAAATGTCTTAACACTAAATGTCTAGATTCCCTATTCTTAGTCGGTTATGTGCGATATAAAGCGCTAAGATAAAAAAAGTGATTTTTATGTTTGTACAGAAGGATAAATATTTTATTTGATACATATATTCATTTCAAGTAGAAACTAACTAACTACCCCGTGTTTACACGCTATTCCACTGGGTGCAATGGCGAAATACCAAACATATAGACATGGATATGTACTCGTATACCATACAATATGATCCAGTAAAACTATGTTGAAAGTTACCAAGAAGGTAGCTTGAGAAGCTTAAGGTGGAAGCAAATTAATATTACGTTTTAGAACCTCGTTGTGACGTAGCCATGTTACTTTACTGCCTCCGTACACCACTTATACAGTGGAGTGGAGAATGAGCTAACTCGGTTACACCGTACACAGTATGTCGCTGCCTGTAATTCGTTGCGTATGATTTCAGTGCCTGCGTTCTACTCGTATATAAGACGAAAGCGTAGCAACGGCGTATTTTTTTGGATTCATTTTCCTTTGAGGGTTTCACTAGTTTCAGGTAAATAGCAGCGATACAGATTGTAAGTAGTTATCAAATTAATTTGGGACCAGTCGTGGCGCAGGGGCACAAGTGTTTGACTGTAAACGCGACTGGTTGTGATTACGATAACCACTTGAGGAAATTAAATATTTATTTAAATATATATTTTCATATCTTCGCTCTGGTGTCAAGGCAAAAACGTCCGCCATCACGCAATGCCTCCAGAATTCGACTTAGAATGGGGCTCGGAGTGTCTTATCACTAGGTTCTCTGCCTACCCTGTCTGCTCTGCTGCATGCAAATTACAGAATGAAGTTGATTTGTTTTACAGAAATTACATTTCTCCTAAAATATTTTCTATAAACATATAATAATTTGTATGATTAAGCGCAATGAAAAACCCTGTTTATGTATTCTGATTGCTGTTTCCTTTTAAAATTAAACACCTTTCAGAGTTTTTAATTAACTTTATTGACAAATGAAATAACCAATCTACATATTACAATATTAAAATAACCTTTTAAATAATAGCATAATTGTTTACTTTACTAAAAACAAAAAAAATATCGAATATGAAGTAAAAATTTACAATAACGGTGATAAAATCGCTCTGGTGGAATGGATTATCTTAACATTAAGTCTCTGCTCAGCCTGCGGGACCTGCGTGTTCTGAAATATAATGCGAATTTATATCTGTAATTAATTTCATACAAAATTAGCGCATAGGCCCGCAAGCTTAAGTTTGTCAAATTTCACAAGTTGTACTTCCTGTTGACGAACAATCACTGAGTTAGTATACAGCCCTCAGTGGGCAAGTTTGATTTTTTTCCAGAAGACCATTTTTTTTCTTGAGAAGCCGAGCCATACACCGTAGCCATAAATAGAAAAAAGTCTCAAGATAAAGGAAATATCATTACTTAGCATTTATTAAACTAACACGTTGCTCGTTTCACAATTCTTACCTTTTCAATAGTTCGACTAGTTACTAATTTCCCGTCACCGTAGCAGACATCTGTAATTAAAATACTGTGAATTGGACTTAAGAGTTGAAGAATAATTGTCGCAAGCCGTCAGCTAGGTCAGCGTCGTACTATTACTGCTGAAACTTTGGTTGTGGGTTCCACCCTCGCTCACGGAAATGATTATATTTAAATTAATTTCATTTATTGTATCTAGCAAAAGTGGGGCTCTTTGAAGATACAGCACAGCGTTGAATTCCGCCACTCAACACTCTGCCTCGATTGCGGGTGGAAGCTTGAAAATGGAGTGTGTTCACTAGAAACACTAAAAATAAAAAAGCGTAAAACATTTTTTTGCATTACAGCTATAGAATCGCATATAAATTATATATTATCATCAAAAAGATTGTAGTCAAAGTACAAATCGTAGAAATCATTAAAATTATCGTTGTAGAAAAGTCTCAAGAATTGGCCAGTGTATGGATAATGGACTTTCTTGACGTTACATTGCTATTTAACTTATTGTGAACAATTATAGATAAGATATATTTAAAAAAGATTTAATTTATCATGCGATTGCTCATTGCGTTACAAAATACTCAAAGGACTCGAAGTAGCCTGTATCCTGTCTGTTCCCAAGTGAGGCTTAAACTTGAATCCACTGTCCGAGCTCTTGTCATTAACTAACCAATCTCGAAATCAGTCTACAAAAGAAACATTCGAAGGACTTTCTAGAACTAAATGATAATAAGTCTAGAAAGTTTGAGATATTTTAGCAAATTATAAAGAGACGTTTTACTTTCTGAACTGGTAACCTGAAGTAGTTAAATAGTGCTTTGCAAAGTAGTCTGCAACTTGTTTAACCATTTTGTGGTCTCTGAATATGACTGAATTATATTCAGTTACTTTATTTTTTCGCTCTGGTGTCGAGGCAAAGCGGGGCGTTGAGTCTCAACTCAGTGGGGAATGCAGTGTCTTTTCACTAGGTTACCTCTGCCTACCCTGTTTTGTGTGGGATATAGTGAAGTTTAGTTTAAGTACGTATTTTTTATATGCATTTGTAATTCTTAAAATAGAAGATACAAAAAAATTACTTGTGAAATATTCTTTCCAAAGTTTTTTATTTTGTGAAAGTTAATTTAACTACTACTTAAGTGCATTAGCCACGGCCTGTGCTGGAATAGCTTGACAGTGTCAAAATACGTGTTTTCAATATTGTTTGGTTATAGAATACTGGTAAAAGATGCAAATACAATTCTCGTAATAAGCATACATTATTTTTTACTATTACACGATTCGAGTACATTTTTTGACATGACATGTGTTTATTCAAGTGCATATAGTATTTACAGCACACTAAAACACAATTTTCATATGATTTACTGTCTTTTATTTGTCCGAGCTTTTCTCTGAAATAGCTGTATCGGTTTTTATGACACTTTTATTAAAAGATTAAGGTTAAGGAACAACATATAATCTACTTTTTATCTACGGATCGGGATTTCGTTTTTGGCGCAAGAAAAAACTGCGCCATTGGTATGCGCGGGTACTAAATAAATAAGAAATAACTATTATATTTAGTAAATTATTCCATTAAACACGATAATTTTTACAAATTAAATCCTAAAATCCAATAAATTTTCCCTAAATACAATTAAATTATATAAATAAACAAGCAGGCGAAGCCGCGCGGGAGCCGCTAGGTAAACATAAACCTCAGCTACACTTACCAACATATCCTAAAGCAAAATCTCTTTTGTACATCCTCCCAAGTACTTCAGCAATGTCAACTTGAGTGTAGACGAGTGCTACGTGCACGTAGGACTTACTTTGCCGAAAAACGTCGCAATTAGGTGTAGAAAACCTGATGTAATTTTTAAAGGAAATGCGGTTTATCCGTATTTTCTTTTGTACTGATGTTAAGTTGTTAATAATGAAATTCGAAGAGTTTTTATAAAATTTTTTTAACTTAACGCTTTCTTTAAAATGTATGGAAAATGGTGAAAAACATTATGCATAATTGCGTAACGATAACCTACGCCTGTTATAATTTCTATAGCAAAGATTACCTATAAACACATTGCCGTCAGTACATTTTATTGAAAATATATAGAATGATTGACTAAACTGAACTAAATGTTAAAATAAATGTAACAAGATTTTTAGTAGAATGTTCGAACTAGAATATAATCATGCATTTTTAATCTAAACTAAAAATTTTCTTAATAAATAAATAAAATAAAAACATTATGTTTCCATACAAAATAAGAATCACCAATATTCATATATAAAACGGAACTGAGCAAGTACAACACTCAATACACAACATCTCCAAAATTTTGCAGGTTCCCTTCGCCTCTCCTGCTATATGCGGCACACAGCGTAAAACTAACAAAACTGACGTAATCACAAAATAAAAAGCGTTTAAATCTTTTCAAAATCTTCCTGGCAAAAAAATCCTTTACATTTTTGTTTGGCTGAATGGAGTTTTCCTGAGTCGCTTTCGAAATCTAAGTGTTCTTAAGTGTCGTAAGATGTTAGCGTGACAGGCGACAGCTTGCGGTACAAAATCTTACAATGAACGAATAGAGGCTACAGCGTCTTGTACGTAGGGGTGAGCTCTAGATTTCAGACGTGGGTAGAAGATATTAAATAAATAAATGTACGTTAAGGGTACATAAATACGTATAAATAGATAAGATAAATAATTGGAGGCGCCAGTCGTGGCGCAAAGGGTGACTGTAAGCGTGACAAGCTGTGGGACCGATTACTACTCGAGTGAATGAAATATTTAATATTTTAATTTCCTCGCCTGGTACCGAGGCAAAGCGAGGCATTGAGTTCTGCCACTCAATACCCCCATAAGTGTTTAAAACACTAGGTTCCCACTGCTTAATAGTTTGTTATCGCTCACAGTAGGGTAGGTAGGGGAACCTAGGGATTGGACGTTTAAGACACTCCATTCTCATTAAGACACATTTCTTTGAATTAAGGATGCATAGCGCCCATTGTGAGGTGGAACTCAACGCCGCAATAAGTATTTTTTGGTGCGCAATATGTGCCTAATTACGCATCAGTATTACTGCACGCAAGTCACGCAATGTCTCGAATTCACAGAAAATGGAAAACAAACTGTTTTGAAAGTAAATTTTCATCATCCAACCATTTATATCTATATTCGTTTATTTTGTTTAGAAAAACGAAGATCATTGGTAATCTTTAATCTGACAAGCTGTGTATAGGAGAGACAAAGACCGTGACGTAACCGGCTTATCGTAAGCTTAGCCATACGCTCGAGGAACAGCTAAGACTCAACGAGCATATTGATGATAACTTACGAGTATATTGGAATCTGCACCTACTGTGAGATTAGCTTTTAAGACTTAGCTTAAGCTAAGCTTAATATTAGGCGGCATGAAACTGAAAAAAAAACCAACTTACAATGTATGAAACTAATTTGTAACTCAGTTTCAGTTTCGAAGGAATGCTTGAACAAATCTGAATAGTCAGCAGCGCGTGATTAAAGAGTATGTGTTCGATTCACAAAGAGCGAAATGAGGCGAACGCGAAACTCTTTTAGTAAGTAAGTAAGTAAGTTAGACATAACTTCCCCCGTTAACTTTGTTAACGCCAAAATAAGTGAGAAACTTATTTTTGCTACTTTGTTGTATTTTGGTAATCCTATAGTGTACGTGTGATTGTTAACGCGACGGTTGCGGGTTCGATCTCAACTCGTGAGCTTGAAATTATATCATTTCTTCTCTATTCATAGACACAAAACTTTTTATCCTAAATATTTCTTAATACCGAGATATCCGTCAATGCGCCAATTAAATAAAGATTCAACAAACATCTCTACTACGTCAATACATTTACCTAACTCAAGAATCGAACTTTGACCTTCATTCACAAAGTATAATTAACACAATGTGTAATACTAATTAAGTCTCATGGCCTGACATGCCACATCATCCTGCCATGCCACGCATGAGCCACAGGATCAACTAATCATCTAGCACCTTATTACAGGAAATAAGCTTTATAGTCTTTTTAAATATTCAAAAAGAGCATTTATTACTCGGTGGGATATCTGGTCAAGTTTTCGTTGAAAACAATCAATTTTAAAATTTATTTTTAAAAACATAGAGTTCAATTCATAAAAAAAGTTTATCCTTGATGAAAATATATGCAAAATTATAATAAATATATATTTTGCACAATTTTAGACTTTAAGCTAATTGTTTTAAAGGTGTTTAGATGTGATAAGACAAGAGATACCGGACCTCGCCCTATGAGTATAAATAATTCAGAACAGCCAGTGTATAAAGTTGATGCTATAACGCTTGTATTCTATATTTTATTAACTTTATTTTGAAGTTTGCCAAATTAAATTTTAATGTTTATTTGTTAAGTGAAAAGGTTTTTAATTAATTAAAAAAAAAACATTTCAAGTATTTCGAAAATTATTTAAGTTTTAATTTTATTCTTAAATTTGATTTTCTTTACTAGAATTGGCTGAAGCATGTGTCATCATCTCTAGTGGTGCAGTGCGAAAGTGCTAGATAAGTAAATACGTCGGTAATGAGTTCTGATTCCCACTAGAGGAAATTAAATATTTATTATTTTTTAAAACTTTCTTCTGTGTCATCTGCCTACTGGGCTGGAACACTTAAAGGCGAGTGTTGTTATAACGCAAAGGGCCCTAAAGCATACAATTGTGGTCACAAGTCCACGGCACTGCACCAAGCTACACATCATTTAAAGAGATCGTTATTTGGTAAAATAAATTTGTTAAAGCAATTATTCGTTGAAGTATCTAAATTGATATAATGGCTATGAATTCAAATGTTAATAGAAAAAGTATTTATATTGTGGATATAAGTTTCGGCTGTAGGTTCAATTTCAACTTGGAGACTGTTCCTTTTTTTATTTTTTTATTCTGATGAGAAAAAAAAAACGTGATGTTGAGTTCTGCACTCAACCCACTATATATTGAAAAATTGGCGATAATTGGAGAACGGCGTATCTTAACGGTTCCATCTCTCATCCCTGCTCTACCTACATATATGCGAAATTCCACTTAAAGCTTTTAAAATCATAAATTGTAATATAGTGACCATCATCGACGGAGCAACTAAATGACCTACTTGCCTTATTGGACATTGCTTAATTAAATACGCAATGGTTGTAGGTTCGATCCCCACTCAGAGACTCGATTATTTTTGTATTGTTGTTCAATCGGTTCCTTAATTATGGCGTTTCGAACGTGCCATTTGAGCACAAAATCACTTCGCTAATATCACGCTGCACGGAGAGCACACGGAGAAGTTTCTATGGTAAAAGAAAAAATTAAGTTAAAAAATAGGAGAATGCTTGTTTAAAAAAGATCCCGTTAACATACTGCTGTTGTACACTCAACACACAATTTCATCATATTTTACATACAATGTTTATAATACAGCTTTACCATTTAGATATCTAATCACTTGTCCGCCTACCACGCACAAGTCGTATTCGCAAAGATAAAAATAGCTTTATATTTATTTCATTTTTAAGAGGAATCGCAAAATAAATGATTATAAAATACATAAAATGATACTAAAAACAAAGTTTCCATAGATTACTACTATAATACCTGTATAGAATACGTAACTAATAATTTAGATTTTTATACATTCTTCACTTGGAATTAAATTTGACGTCAAAATTGAACTTGGCTATTTTGTACCGCCAGGCACCAAGCTAAATGTCAACCTCATAATCCAGTACAAGCTGGAAATACGCTAAACTTGCTGATGTAATAAATAGAGCCTGTATGTAAAAAAATGTCGAGTGACATTAAATTCAAATTTTGTCCCAAGTAAATACTACTCGATACCTATATAGATCTTCCAGTTCCACTTGGCTCTCATTTCACATTTATGTTTTTAATGGGATATAACACTCTTCCGTTTCTAAGAAACACATGAAACTACTGGACGTAGAAAGATAAGATTAGAGAAGATAGATTTCACGAAATTCCGAGAAGAGAGGGAAACACGGGATTTTCCATTTTACTTCTTGAAGTCCACGTAAACATCAAAACTTTAAACTTCCTAAATGTAAAATTAATAATATTCCGTAATGAATTCAGGTTACAAAACTTTAGAGTCAACGGTCATTAAAAGTCATATGAAAGCTCGTTGTGTAAAGGAATTTCTAAAAAAAGTTTCCCTTTATTCTCTCTGCCGGGCACCCTACAAATTCATTAGCCACAGTTGCCACTCCACGTGTTTTTGGTCTAACAAACTAAAAATTCTGAAAATATTTGCAAAAATACATCTGTAAAGAGAAAGCCTTTTTTAAAGGTATTTTAGGTTTACTGATATGAATGCAAGCTTTATTTTTAGATTTTACAATGCAAATAAAGATGTACTCGTGTTCTGTGTTCTTGTATTCGCTGGTCTAAATAATTTTGTGAACATATATTTTTATCACGTTATATTCCTCATAGCAGGATATGCATATTATTCTATTATATTTAATTCTATTAAAGCCAATTGAGGCGCAGGGGCATATACATCTGACTGTGGTGACAGGT
>DWGR01000839.1:0-19046 GCA_018247715.1 Heliconius burneyi
GACAATTAGCTGGACATTTACAAAACAAAATGTAGCAACTAAGCTAAATTATTATTACTTAACTTGAAACTATGTAGTGAGACGTATAGTTATTGTGATTTTTTTTTTATTGTGTATATCTGTTGTGTTATCGACGCTGATGATTTAGATTTAATATAGATATTAAGTTAAAATTGTGTTATCGTATAAGTGACATTGTGTCTTTTCGATAATAAAGTTTCTTTAAACCTAAAAATTAAACCTAAAATAATGATAATCCTTAACATTAGCCAGGTTCTCTATATCTATGTAAACGTTGAAGTTGACCAAGGCTAAACAACTCTTGAAAATAATAATTGATCAGCCAAAGCCGTGGTGATGCAGTGTTAACGCGACAGTTGTGGGTTTGATTCTCGGGGAAATATATTATTGACACAGGCAGTAAGGCGGTTTCTGAGCTGTTGCACACAAACCGCCGAATACAATGTGAATTAATACAATAAAATAACATATGCCTTAATAATAGTTATAATATTTGCCAAACAAATAAATCCGAAAACTTTGTTAAAAATTAAACGAAAAATAATATTTTTTTTAGGGAACCTAGTGTTAAGACACTCCGTTCCCCGCTTTCTGCCGAGTTCTGGAGGCATTGCTTGTTGAGTGGCAGAACTCAACGCCGCGTTTTTGCCTTGACGCCAGAGCAAAGAAAATGGAAATATAAACGTAAATAAACATTTCACTTCTTCGAGTGGGGATTGAACCCACAACCAGTCCATTTCGCAGCGCTTCGTGTTGGTCATACCCTTGTGCCGCTGCGCCACGACGGCCTGACAATAACTGTTTATACGAAATAATAAATCTATGCGACAATTTAATGAAGAGCGCTTTAGATGCTACCCTTTAGTCGTGTCTTTCAAATTGAGTATCAATCTTGGTCTCGGAAGAGCTGGAGTGACTTCTCAAAGCATTTCCAAACGGTAGCTAAACGCAATTTATAAGTCATTGTTTTATAAGAACCTTTAAGCTTTACTGACGTTTTGACCTCCGCTGCGTTAGGAATTTCTTCTCCTTTGGGAATTGAATGTTAATAGGAACTACTGGAGCTTTATTTTGCAATTTTTTAATTAGCTTAACACTGTATCACGATTTACTTCTAAATTAGTTTAGATTTAATCAAATTTTACCTTTACCCAAATAGCGCGTCAGAGCGAGATAGTGAAAATTTTTTTTTTCATTTCCTCGAGTGGAAATTGAACCCACAACCGTCGCGTTTACAATCGCACGTTTGAGGACAGTACGATGGTCAAACATTTTTTCGTTACTGTATTCTCAACATTCTATCCATTTTAGTGACATTGTGGCTTAATTGGTAGAACAAAAAATTGGTAAGTCGCACTTTGCTTAGTTGAGCTAAAACAAAATAATTTCAAATGAAATAAATAATCTCTTGAACAAGTCCGGGTACTAATAAAAATATTTTGTTTTGGTTTTTGTAAATCTAATGTCACCATCTATTGTTACTTAGGAATAACTATATTGTATGACAAAGGAATGATTTTAATCTATTACAAAAACTAAACTTTCACAACGTATCGAACATGACAATATAAGCGATTCCAAAAAGTAAACAAAGGCTTGGACACACGGCAGACCATTGCAAACACTACATCCTATATATATGTAACGGTACAGATAACGGAAAATCAACGTGAAACGAAATCGGATTTATTTTAGAAGCTATCACAATCCCCCGTCCCGTTCATCTAGAGCGCCGCTCTACTCGCGTCGGTCGAGGACGACACCGACAAAAAGTTTAACCGTCTATAACTCGATCGACGAGTTTTGGAAACGATTTTACGGTGTTCGGTGATCTTACACTGATTCTACTCTACATTTTGACTTGGATAGATTATTTAGTATAGTACCAATTATATTGAACAGATTCGTTCTATATAGGTACATATTTGACAACGTTCTTTAATGGGCTTATTAGGCTTTGTAGCTATGATAAAACAATATTTTTGTGTCCTCATTTCAGTCGAATTAATTTTATACAAAGCAAATATTACATTTGAGATCATCATGAAAGCGTCATCTGTATATGTGATGATTGTGGTTTCAAGCCCAAATCGGGGTTATGAATAAGTTTCATTTCGCCCTTAGTAAGGCAGTCTGGGGCATTACGTTCCCTTGCTTTATACGTAATAACCCAAGCTCAGCTTGAAAATGAAGAAAGGAGTTTCTTGACATTTGATGCTCTGCCTCGAGCGCGAAATGAAACCTGAAGATGAAAAAAAAAAGTACATAGTCATGACAAAGTTAGCGTCTAATACCAGATGGTTATTGGATTCAAACTTTGAATCGAGTTACTCATGCAGCATCCGTCGCGTCGATGAAGGTCACAGAGAATGGAGAAGTTACAACTATTGTGAAGGAAGTAGTGAGTTCTAACAGAGCGTGACAAAACTCGATGTTTCGATGTTTTCATGTTATTTTTTTTATATTTAAGTATGTAAGTTCTACTGTATTTTAAAATTCGTTTAAAAAATGAAATGCATCAAAGTCAATGTTCCAAGAAATATGTGGTATGTGAGAAGAAGTGTTGTGCGAGAAAAAGCGTGAAGTTTCTTTACACTGAAAAAATGTAATTTCGTGAATAGGTATGGTACAAAAAAACATTTTACCATATTACTGGTTTCATTTCGTTTCATTAGTTATGTTATAAGTGTGGTCATGTGGTTGAGTCGTGTGATTAAATTCACATCTAATATTAGTCTCCGTCTATGTTTTTTTATTAAGAATTTATAATCTTATTGATATTGTCTTATAAGGTTTTAGTTTGTGAGAGACAGATTACTACCGAATTGGGGAAATAAATAAAGTTCGTGAACATAAACGATTGTTTAAAACATGGAGCTCCAGTAGGTACTACGAGTATGAACTATCACAAACGTAAGAGAGTTTATTTAAAATGCACTGATAGATGTTTTTTTCATTTATATATCTATATAAAATTTGCATTGTCCCTACTATTATATGTACTGTAACATAAATATAGACTTAAACATTCAAAGTAAGTACTTTATATTATTTCAGAATGTTCTCGTCAATCAAAAGGGCACAAATATTGTTATTATTTACTAGCTTTTACCCTCCGCGGTGATCGAATGGAAATACTTAGGAGTTGACACACATTAAATGCGCGAGGTAACGTTATGTAAAACAGACATAGCCATCCTTGATAAATGGACTTTCCAACACAAAAAAATAATTAAATTTCTGAAAATAGCGCTTGTAATAAAGTCTTCATTACGTAACATATTACTACAATTAAACATTTTTTTTAGCGTTACACTGTACCCCACACATAGCAGGGTAGGCAGAGGAAGCCAGGGAACCTAGTTAATTCTAGGATACTCTGATACTATTAAGACAATTTCTCAGTTTCTCACTTTTTGCTGAAATCTTGGAGGCATTCTGAGGCAGCGAGAGCACCACGTTCGGCCTCAATAAAAATTATCACACTCAATATAAATTTTCTTAATACTCCAAAAATTTGTAAAACCATAAGATATTTTTCTTCTAACTTCATATATAACATTAGTGATGTACCACTGCAATGGTAGACTGATAGCGTCAAAGTTAATATCCGTTAAGACGGAGCAGCGTCTTGTTGTCGGTGAGCCGGATATTGCGATTTGTATATCTGGCCGCTCAGACGCAGCTCTTAGCTCTGAACACTTAACTCACTTATAGAGCTGTACTTTGTTTTAAAATGACTTTTCTTTGTTTCTTCTCTTCTTATTTCTTTTTGAGTATTTTAAGAAAGGACTTAGTGATGGACAAACCTGTATCATCCACATGTTTGGCAAACATTGTCCTTTGAATGATGAAATATTTATAATGTAATCGTTTCACTTAATTAAGAATCGAACCGGTAACCATCGCGTCTACAGTTTTAAACTTGCCAAAAGCATTACATTTACAGTCACTCACTATTATAACAGTAGTTTCACTATCTCACAATATGAATCAAATTACAAAATCTTACCGAAAATAGTCATATTTTGTAATGTTTTCCGTAACATCGAAGTATTATAATTTTATTCGTTACAAAATTCAAAATATACTGTCCACTGTACGAATATAGCTAATCTTTCAAATGTTGTATCATAAAACTTTACAGAATATTGCCTGATATTTCTGTTTCCAAACGCACAAAGCTATTCTCGTTTGTTTCTACCGAGGTCTGAGCCACTCACGTCGAATACGTCTGTCTTCGCTTACTTTGCGAAACAAGATAGATTCCTACATCGCAAATGCTGAGAATCCTTACCTTGACGTTTCATAAAAATGCTTTGACGGGTGGATCTCGTAGCGTTATTTTATTTGCAAGTTCTGGTAAGATCGATTAAATTTCATCAGTCAGCGGCTACGGGGCGCCTCGTGCGACCGCCGAGGAGATCTGAATGTTCCCAATTCCACCTTTATAATCCATGTTCAGCATAACTATACTTGTTATTTTGTTGCTTTCCAAATGTGTTCCAACAAATTCTAGCTATAAGTATATCTTGTCTCGAAGTAGAGATCCATTAGTCGTAATATGAAAGAAAGCTGCAGTTGTCGTCTAAATTTTATTGAAAACGCATACTCAAGTAACAAACTTATATTGGTAACATAAAAGTGCAAAGATAATAATAAATATGATAGACATATCAAGATTAGGAGAAGTTGCTTATTATTTCATCAACTAGATAACAACTTATGTTCTTCAAACGGCTGAACATATTTTTTTGTTATGGTTAAAAAAAACTGGATTAAGTCACCTTCCAAGCAAAAAACTAGATCTGAAATCGATTCTTCCCTTTGGAAACTACAGGCAGACATACGCAACGTCAAACTTGAAACAACAACAACCCTCTACTTACGCCGGGGATTAAAAATATACACAATAAAAAAGAAATGCTTTTGAAAATAAATATAAATATTAATTTAAAACGAAAATCGGTTTTTAAACAGTAAATTGCAAATCGAGTTATTCCATTCGAATTGTCAACTTATCCTGTAATATATCCACGCACTACACAAAAAAAGCGATAATTGTTTCACAATAAATGTACATTTTCCCGCAGAGGCTGGCGCAGCGGCACAAGGGTGTGACTGTAACGCGACGGTTGTGGGTTCGATCCCCACTCGAGGAAGTGAAATATTTATTTACGTTTATATTACCATTTCTTCGCTCTGGTTTCGAGGCAAAGCGCGGCGTTGAGTTCTGCCACTCAACACGCAATGCCTCCAGAATTCGGTAGAAAGTGGGGAACGGAGTGTCTTAACACTGGGTTCCCTCTGCCTACCCTGCTATGATAAATAAAAAAAAATCCCGCAATAAATGTACACGTGGAACAGGAAACACGGCTGATTGGACTGAGTGAGTGTAACACACTGATTGAGTTTACGTTTTGCACGTCGTCCGTACGCGCGCCCACTTTAATATGCGTCGCTGCCAATTTTGCCGTTGTGTTAATCTTTTAAAATATTAAATAAATTCACATTTTCCAATCAATAATGTTTCGATAGTCGATTATTGGAGAACTTGATTTATGTTGCTTGAACAGCATGGTTGGCTGGTAAGCTATTGGAATTTAACAGAGTTGTTTTATATACGAGTATGTACTTATATAATACTGACAAAAAATATTGAGGACTTTGCTATTTTTTTGCCATTCTATCTGCAAGAGCATCATGGGGCAACGTAAATGTGTAAACGCGACGTTCGAGGTTCAATTCAGATTCCAGGGAGCTGCAGATAGAATGGCTCTTTTTGATTTTTTTGCTCTAGTAAGAAAAGAAAGCGCGACGTATTCCGCCACTCAATACGCAATATGTAAATTAATTAATTTCATAAATAAGATACGAAGAAGGACTTCTACAATACAAATTAAATATATTACTAAAATTGATATGATAATGTAAAGAAGACTAAAACAGGACCTTTATTTAGTGCTACTCTGAAACTTAGTACTGTTACTTTCTTATCTGTGCTACGCATGATTATAACAAAATGGAGCCCAGTCGTGGTGCAGGCGTACAGGCATGCGATGGTAAACGCAACAGGTTGTAGGTTCGACTCCACTCGAGGAAATAAAAAATGTTACTTTAATTATGTTGAATTTATTGGAAAGAATGTGCCTTAATTAGAATGGAGTATCTTAACACCAGACTTTTAGGTTTCCTCTTCCTATCCTACTATTTGCGTGATATAGCGACAAAAATAAATAAACCCAGGTACCCAGTACCCTACTTTCAAGCAAACATACTAAATAACAATTTGTTTAAAAATCGTTTGGAAATCGTAGTAGCTACATACATTTAGATACTCGCCAATATACAAAAGACAGCTATCGTCAGATTTCATTCACATACATAAACGTTCAGTGCATGAAAGCTACTCGTCTCAAGTAACCTCTCAACTCTTGAGTTCCGTATATATCAAAGTTCCGGGGCCTAATCCCGCGTCGCTACGTGAATACAAATGGAAGCACTTCGTTGACCACAGAGAAAATAATATTATTACTTTATATTTGAGGCAGGTAGATGGAGTAAAGTGGGTGGGTAGGTTGGTGGAGGCATTGCTTGTGGAATTCAACGCCGTACTTTGCCTCCTTATCAGAACAAGGAAATGAAAATATTACATTTTGAATTATTTGAATTGAAATAGAACCTACAACATGTTGCGTTTACAATCGCAAGTAAGAGCGCTATATAGCTATATTAATTAGTAATACCCACTTATAAAAGAAATAAAAATATGTTAATCGAGTACAACTATAAACAGAACATGAGACGTTCTTGCAAGGTATTAGACTTATGTTATCTTGCAATATATTATATTGTAGTCTGTTCTGATCTTTGATTAAGGAATTCCAAAGGTGCCAGACGAGCGCTAATCACTTCGTCAATGTCACGTTGAGTAAAGGATGCACGAAGGGGGTTGTACAGTGAATAATAAATAATACCACAAAGTAAAATAATGCATGATCAATGAAAGAGATCCCGTTCCTAAATATAATAGCCAAATTAACAAGAGCATAGACAATATAGAAAGAAGAAAAAGAGTCCACAAGTCATATTAGACTTAACTCTCAAAGCATTTTCGTAAAAGTATACGAGGCGGCACTGCCATTGTCTTTAACCTTTTATTCAAAACTCACATTTCATTTACCTATACTTTCTTGAAAAGAAAGTCCTTATTTAAAATTAGTAGATGTAATAAAGGTACTTATCACCACTTGGATGCATAGACTACCAATTTTGTTTCAGAAATAAATACAATTTATGCTTCAATATTAATTAAAAATAATTGGCAGTTCGTTACATTTATTTATTTACCATAGGTAATTTTCTTTTTTCGAAATCTGAATTTTCCGATGAAATCTTTTTTAAATGTGAACGGAAGATGATATTAAAAAAAAACTTATAAATACTTTGACCGCTAGAGTTTCACAGCTAACTTGTTATTTCATTCGCTATTTCAAAATGAGCTCCCGGTATTCCTGTCAGTCGGTCATCAAAAAAGTTTTAAAAACCTAAAGTCGACTCATGTTTCCGAATATAAGGAGGTCTACACGGCATACATTAATATTTGGGCGCGAGTGTGGTCTGCATTCTGTATCCTCGCGACGTGAGATGACTCCGCTATGTACGTTTTATTAGCCGGGGCGTGGCGCGTGCCTCAAGACGGATATTACTGCCGAAACCCGTTCTGGATGATATTTTACACAAAATTATCTTTAGTGCAAGATTTCTTTCGCCTTCTCAGTTTCTTTATGAAATGCACTTTTTTGATTTTTCACATTTCTAAAGAAAACTTATTAGTAAGCAGCCTTAAAATCTTACAGTGTTTCGTTTAGGTACTGGCTTTACCAAATTTTATATACGAGTAGTTAGACGATAATAAAGCTTAATGACATTGACAATATTTTCAATTTGAATCTCAAAGCGCGGTCGCCTTTGTGCTTGAACGCTTTCATCTTTTAACTACCTTCCCTGAAAATATACAACAGCTATTGAATATTTAAGTAATTTAACATTCTCCACAAAGACATTCGGAACGTTGTTCTCCAATCTCGGTATCAGTTACCGACTCAAAGCAAAGTGCGAGTTTATTTTGTTCATTTGAAACGTATTAGAAACGAATTGTACCGAAGTTACAATATTTGCGAGGAGTGTTGTCGAATTTCTAACTGAACTTTGTTGGAGCGTCCAATACTAATGGATCTCTAATGTATTCGTTGATTCGTGATATTTCGAAGGTTAGTAACAGGGAATTTAGAAAGTCTTGTAATTTAAATACTGAGGATTACATTTTTGTATATTTTTGTTTTAAAATATTCGGAATAATGACGTAACAATACGTTTTTGCGTTTTTTAGCTTAGATTGTATATATTATGTATATACGAGTGCGAGTATGCATGCTTGTAACGTAAACTTGGGACGTGACAATGCTATAATATGAAAAAAAAAAACCATTTAAATGTAAGTCGAACACGTCCGGTTCCGTACTAATTTTCGGATTGTAGGTCTTTGGGAATTACTACTTATAATAATCACGATTTTGTGAAATAAAAAGCTATATAGTGAAAAATATTTTTTTGTTCAATTTGAATAAATAATAATGAAATAAGAAAATTACTCCATAATAAGATCGATCGAGCAAGGTAGGCAGAGCGAACCTAGTCTCATGACAGTCCATTCCCCCTTTCCTACTGAGGTCTGACGACTCACATCGAATACACAACATTCTTTGTTACTTAATTTGCGAAACAAGATGGATTCTTAAATAAGAAAAGTTTCTCAGCGTTTACGAATCCTTGCTTTGATTTGTTTCAATAAAATAATTTGACGGGTGGACCTTATAGCGTTATTTTATTCGCAAGTTCCCACAAGAGTGTGTCCTCAGTGAGCTGTGCGACCGCCGAGGAGATCTGAATGTTCCCAGTCCCGCCTTTATAATCCGTTTTCAGTATAAACTTGTCACTTTGTTACTTTCCAAATGCGAGCCAAGAAATTTCAGCCATAAATATATCGTGTCTCGAAGTTAAACTCCATTAGTCGTTATCTACAAGACTAGCTGCAGTTCTCATCTATATTTGCAATGCTCTATTACGTCAACCTTTTACATGAAGTTACTTGTAACATATATGATTACATATCATTTTAAAAAATTCAATCAAAATTATAAAAAAAACCCCGAAACAACAAACTCGAAGAAGTATACAGAGTATTGTTTACCTTTAGAGCAAAAAATAGATCAAAATCTGATCGTTCCTTTGAAAACAATGATGCCACAGGCAGACAGATATACACATCAACGTAGAACTGACAACACTCCGTCGTACGTCGGCTGCTGCTAAATACACTTATTAAAACTTATGAAAAATAAAAAATATATCTTATTTTAAAAAATAAATCGGATTTTAAACATTAAATTGCAAATTGAATTGTTCCACTCGAATTGTCAGCTTATCTCATAATATATCCACGCACTACAAAAAAAGATTATTGTTCAGCAATAAATGTACGTTTTCCCGCAATATATGTACAACAGCAAACACTTAGGGCTGATTGGACTGTTAATGTAACGACGATGAATAGTTCCGCACGCCATAGTGAGTGTAACACACTGATTGAGTTTACGTTTTGCACGTCGTCCGTACGCGCGCCCACTTTAATATGCGTCGCTGTGAGTACCTCTGCTGTTTTAATCTTTTAAAATATGGTTGGTTGGTAAGCTGTTGGTAACAGAGCTCAATCTCCTTAATTAAATAAGGAATCGAAAACACAGTGTTTCTGTGACAGCTGCCATGAATAAATATGATTCTTTATATGATTATTTTTTTCTTTCGAAAAAGTAATACGATAGAAATAATACAATATCGAAATTATATACGAGTAATATTTATGAACTCTTTCTACACTAGAACAATATTTTTAAATAAATATGAAGATTGATATCAATAGTGGCGCAATTCCAAAGTATATAATTTGTTAACTATACATATATAGAGAAGATATAAAATAATAGTCGTCGTCCGCAACTTAAAAGACAAGAAATTTGAAGGCTTTAAAGGAAATATTAACTTTAAAGGTTTCTTAAGTCAGTAGCTTCCGTTTCGATAACCATTTGGGTATCTAAAGATATTTTCTAGACGACCTTGATATCAGATCAAAGCATAAACATATAATTTCCTCGAGTGAGGATAGAACCCACAACCACTCGCGCTTACACCTGCACCTAAATGATAAATATAATATAATCAATATGTCTAAATAACATAATCTCATATCAAACCGTGCCGCAATCTGATCAAGAGTACAGTAGCGCGCCGTCACATTGATTAACGAGGTATTACTACAAATGTGTCACTGCGGAGTCAGCACTCGAATTTAAACAGCAGCTACGACATGAAATATTTAAATAATTAACAACACTAGGTTAGAACATATTAAACGTATGATGTTAAATATTTTGAGTAATTAAAGTATTTATGAACTGTGTCAGTTTAAACTAACTTTGACCGTAATGTGGTTGAAGTGCGATATTAACATTAGTAATCTGTATAATAATCAGTGGTTGAACGTGTCATGCATGGTCAGCCTCTACAGGTGTTTGTTTAAATAAACTAATTTCTATTAGAACTTTTAGTACGTTTAATTAAGTTCTATTTAAATATATATATATTTCTTTTTAAATAAGCTAATGCAAATTTGAAGCTACTCTCACTCAAGTTCTAGATCAGATCAGATAGATCAGCTTCACGCAGTATTCCGCACATAGCAGGGTAGGCAGAGGGAATCTAGTGTTAAAATACTCCGTTTTACACTTTCCGCCGAATTCTGGAGGCGTTACGTGGTGAGTGGCGGAAACCGATGCCACGCTTTGCCTTAACACCAGAGCGAAGAAAAAGAAATATAATAAGTTCTTTGATTTTCATGATTATTACACATATTGAATGAACTTATTTTACCGTCGGGTTTCTAATAAAATAATTGTCAAGAATAAACGCGATTAATCCGGTTAAAATAGTTTCATTTAAATGGAAATTTAAACGTAAATAAATATTTCACTTCTTCGAGTGGGGATCGAATCCACAACCGTTTCGTTACAGTCACACCCTAGTGCCGCAGCGCCACAACGGCCTCTAGTTCTAGATGCTATTCCAATTTCGCAAGGAAACTGGACATGCACCCGCAACGCAAGCTCGTATTAATCTCGCCTACGCTAAATTCGACAGGAAACAGCAAGTAATTCCTGCATTCACTACAATCACGTACGCTCTTAAAAAGTTAAGGAATCTTCATACACAACTGCAGGAATACACTATAGAAGACATTATAGAATATACTCATAGATGGTATCTATAAGATTAATCTCATTAAATACAAATAGATGTAATTCTCTAATCCCATAGGCCATTAACGTAAAATAACAGGCAAGCGTAACGTCTACGAGCGCGCAGTGGACCGACTGTAGGGAGTAATGGGGGTTATTACCGCGGACCGGATGTAATTGGAGTTATCAAATTATACCAAAATTTGTCCTGTTAATTATATGCACACCTGAAATTACACTACACAACTTATTTACTCGTACAGGAAGTTTATATTTTTAAGAGACCTTTTCTCAATTTTATTACTCCATTTCCGTCATGATTGTCGGAATGTCTTGATTTGCTTGCTTTTATGTGCATTTAATTTAATTGCGGAATTTAAATCGCCAGAATTGTTTCACCTTGAGAAACAAATCCTAATGTCGTAGTTAAGATAAAAATTTTTTATACGACTATAAATTATTGCTGCCACCTTTATTTTCAATGTTTAAAATATCCTACAGATTTAATATATATATATTTTCATTATTTTGTGCATAAAATGGTAATAAACACATTGGTAACATAGCAAGTAGGTCCCCCGAGAACAATAGGCTCACGCATACACCGCGACATTCAGAGGACCAATATTGGGATGTGTGAGAGATTTCGCCGCTTATTATCACGCATCGTATATAATTGAAATTGTTGAGTCCACCTGCCACCACTTTAAACCATATTAGTTATTAATTACATTATCTTTCCAAATTATATTGATATACGCAAAAATGCTTCATTAATAAAATTTAGGCCTTCGTAAAAATGTGACAGCGTGATAGATGTGAAGAGTTCAATCCTCGTTGAGGGAAAAGGTTATATTCAAATTATTTTCATTTCTTCGCTCTGGTAAAGACACAAAGACTCGAAAATAGGGCGAAATGCACACACTAGGTTCATTTTGCCTAATCCGTTACAAAAGAGAAATAGCTTCAAAATTTATATGATATCAGTTAATATAAACACTTAAATAAACTGGAGCAATACAACCGCAAATAATATCATGTTTATTTTGTAGAGTGTGTACAAACAGAATTTATAAATTATTTCATATTGGTTCGAATCCTTTCCCCGAGTCTCTTGCGTCGAGAACTGTTTTATTTATTGTAAAATGCGATCTCGTAAGTACCAACGCAATGCCGTCCTAGTGGCTCTAGTGGCTGTTTGCTTCACGCTAGCTTGGCCTTTAATATTTTCCATACAAAGTGTTTTTTACCATCAACCATCTTTTAAGGCGGAACAAAGGCGATGCCGGGGAACGGATGTGGAAAGTATGCGCTGCATTCACCAAATATATTCATAGTGTTCTCTTTTTTAAATAACTCTTAGGTACGAATGAATTTCGTGAATGTTCAAAATAAAATAGCTTCAAACTTTATCCCGCATATGGCAGGAGTTATATAGGCAAAAGGAACCTAATATTAAGACACTCTGCTCCCAATCTGCGGCGAATTTTCGAGACATTTCGGGCTTACTAGCAGGTACTACTCAACATCACACGTACTCGTATGTTGTCCTAAAATATTAAAATAACAGATTTCAAACGAAGAAATCAGAATAACTCATTTCGATTGGGAAATTTAACCCCCTTTAAATGTTGCGTATACAATCCTTTAATATTCTAGTCAAAATTCTACATCTATTGCACAAGTATGTATACATACGATGCTCTCTCAACACTTCTCAAATCTAAGAATTCAAAAATATCCTACAAAAATCCATCCATATCCATAAGGAAGTCAAATTTATATTTACAGGAACATTTTAGGTGAAACTCAACGTCTCGTTTTGTCTACCACTTTGGGGAATAGAAAATAACTTTAATATAATAGTCAATCTGTCGAACCCATAACCGTTTTATCTAAGTCGGACGATGCCCTACTGCGCTATGACTGCCTAAAAAGATGTATAAATTTCTTTAAGTAGATTTTATAATATGTTAATTTCTTTAAGTATATTTTCGTTCTGGCGACATGTAATCTGAAAAAATGGTAATAGTTAAAGTTAATTCCCACAATATGTATCAAGTCCACGATGGACACGCCGCATGTCGTTGGTCCAAAACGGTCTCAGCATTACCAATTCAAAGAAACATTGTGTTTTGACCTCAGTGACGTGAAATGTCTTACCAGAATGGACAAATTGTATATATCATAGTGTTATTTTATATATATATATATATATATATTATAATTACATACGCTATATAGTTATTTTATGCAACGCACCACGCGTTTCCTCGAGTGGACCAACCTACTAACAATCGAAGGCAAGGTTTTACCGTCATTTATCATTCAGACGCAGCCCGGCGGTGGGTCATGCCTCGCTAACGACGTCTATTCGATGCCATTCTCAACGATTAATGACTGGCGGTTTTATCTGGCGGAATCAACGGGAAGGCTATCAAAGAGATGGTATCAACGGGACCGGCCGATATGATGCGGACGCAATTAACCCTCGCAAAAAATCTATTTGCAGCCGCTTAATTGATAGAATGAGTGAGGTTTCGCTTCATTGGATTTGGTAAAAAATGGTACACTGATTGTGTTTTAAATAGTATTTGTAATAAGAGTTAGTAGCCGTAACAGTCTAGGGCACAAAGTGGAGCGCCATGCATTTTTGCATTGCACCTAATTATATTTTTCGATTCACACTAATCGCAGAGGGAAATCTAGCGTTAAGACACTCCGTTCCAATTAAAACACTGCCGTTTCACATTTCCCACAATTTTTTTCTGAAGGTGGAATTGAACGCCGTGTTTTGCTTTGGTAATGGAGAAATGAAATATTTAAGTGGGAGTCAAACTTACAACCTGTCCTGTTTAGAGTCTCTTGTAATTATTACATATCTAATACAAATAAAACAAATTAGTTTCACGCTGTATTCCGCACATATCAAGATAGGCAGAAGGAAGAGGAAGGAAAAAAGGAAGCTGCGCTTTGCCACGACATCAAAACACAGAAATAAAGATGTAAATTTAAATAAATATATCGTTTGCTTGAGTGGAAATCGAACCTACTAGCAGTAGCATTTACAATCATACAATTACTAAGTCATAGAACTGGCCTCATATTATTACATATCGTGTTCATTTCAATGCGAGGCACACATCTTTAGTAAATTTCGAATATTTTTTTTATTTGCTAGTAAAATGTGTATATTATTTTGTCGTTAACCGCTTCCGGTGCGTGAATTCGATATTATTTTGCATAAGAATTGTCATTCCCATTTCGTGCTTATTGCGGTTTCGCTTCGCTCGCAACGAATAAACCTTTTTATTTAATAACGAATGTAAACAGTATTTGTTTGTAGCAGAGCCTACAATTTCTATTCGTATATACATACATATATAATATACAATCTGTACATTTTTATTTGTTATCGTAATCAAATCCATTTGCGTCTACATTTAACATAATCTATATTTATAAAATAAAACAGTAAAAATATTTTGTGTGTACATTTAATATTTTTGACTGAAATGGATAGGGGACACTTAAAAAAAATAATAGAAAGCAAATATTTTTATTTTTAATTTCTTGTGTCTGTTTTTTTGTATGTATGTATTGGTCACGCTAATTTCCGAAAGTACTGAACCGATTTACTTAAAACTCTCACCAATTGCTTCGTTTTAACCCAACTTAACATCTTAAGTGTGTTTCATCAAAATCGGTTCATTAAAAAAAGTTATCGGCATTTGAATGAACTCAAGGCATGAGTTTGCCTGCAAACATAAAGCAATCCATATCTATACTTATAATAAATCTGTATTTGTTTGTGATAAATCAGTATTTTTAATCAACTTACAAAACAAGGAGGAGGTTCTGAATTAAATATTTTCGATTCGATATTCGATGAATTATTTTGAATTCGATTTTGATATTGGATTATTGGGTATTTTTTGTATTATGCAATCATAAACATTTAATCGAAAAACGAAAAACATTTAAAACTTCCATTGAACGAGTAAATTAAATTAGTCATTGACATCAACACATATGACTGTCATTGACAGTCTGTCAGTCAAATCTATTTATTAAGTGAATAATCATGTATTGGAACGTCATAAACGAGCCGACGCTGGCGGGCCGCTAGGATATAATAAATAGCTCAAAACATCGTTTTAAATTGTACTAATATTAAAGTCTTTTTAAAATAAAAAATGTAGCGTCAATAACGTTATGTTTTTCAATTGAATATTTAAGTATGTATTTATTTTCACCCGCTCAAAGCGAAGTAGGTAAAGGTTGATTCACAAATATTTTATGACAACTTCTGCTGGCAACTTTGTATATGAAAACTTTGGAATTAAACCCTAAGAATTATAGAAGGATAATACATCTTGTATTTCAAATAAAATCAATACTGACATTACAAAGCTGAAGAGTTTGATTGGTTAAGCGCACGTTTCTTAGAAACTACTGATTAGAAATGAAAATCATCTTCAAAAATATTTTTATTTATCGGAGAATTATTAGGTTATATACGTTGCAATTATCATTTCTATGTAATTCACGCTAAATACACCTTGAACATATTGAGTGTGTCACTCCTAGTTGTCTTTCATGTGATTACGAGGGTGATGCCGTAGGTAAAAGCTAGTATATAATATACATCGTTATACAATGTCCTATTCGAGTGTAAAAAGAATTCATTTCATTTAAAATGGATCTATTTCTGCCGTGATTTGTACATTTTCAGACATCGATTTCGTACGCGTCCGTCTCTTGCCGGCTGAGGGGATCTTAACAGAAGGAATATTTCCGATGGCTGACAGAAGGGAAAGAGTATTAATTAAAATGTCGGGACCCAAGTTAAAATCTGGCGGTATCGTTTATACTTCTTGGTTACGATACGATAACGATAACGATACGATTTAAATTTCCTTACATATACGTAATGAAACATACAGAGATAATTTCTTAAGATTGCTTAAATAAAAGATATTGATTTCTAATATATTTTAGAGTTCTTTATATAAAAGGAAAAAAAAGGATCTTTTGAAATAGCACACTCGCACTTTGTTTTCCATCTGTCCAGACCATTTATTTCAATATCTTGTGGTCGTTTCAATATCTATCAAACTGAAATTAATATTAAATATTTAGGTGTTCAGTCTTTTTGGAATCTTGAAAAATTTAACATCTAAGCATCATTCTTACTGCATTGTGCACGAAATCATAGAGTACGAATTTTCCTTATTCTTCTAAAAATATATAATTTTTCACACTAAGAGCTAAACAAAAAGTTTTTTATAATATTTATAAATTTCTATCAACAAAAGTTTTAACAGTACGTCCGATGATACCCAATATGTTTTTAAAATTTTATTTGAATTTCCTACCTTCATTTTTTTTTATTTTACAAAAAAAATCTATATGTACACATTTGTCATATGTCACACGGTTGAGCGTACATAGCTCCCACGCCAGAGGGAAAACACGAGTTTTGCACGTCACTCGCACTATAGGGCCGATTCGACTTCAAGCTGAAGTGAACCTGTAAAATAACATCAAGCCTATATAAGACGCCAATATGCCAATGTTGCAAGGGGAATTCGCATTTGAAGAAAGATTATTTTTATTTTCTCGGTCTAGTGTCAAGACAAATTGTGGCGTTACTGGCGTTAATCCCTTCTCCACGCACCACCGAATGTCTCAATAAATTAAATGGTGCATGTAAAGCAGAGCATTTTAACACAAAGGTATTTGCGGGGTACAGAGTAAAAATAAAGAAATACTGATCGGTCGATGTAGTCTTTAGAAGCTATTTAGAGTATTGTCGTAATTGTTCTGTGTCTTTCTCCTCCATTGATTTGTGATTTTACGTTTGTTTTTAACCGACTTCTGTAAGAAAAGGAGGTTATCAATTCAACTGTATTTTTTAATATTTTTTTTATGTATGTTACCTCATAACTTTTGACTGAGTTAACCGATTTTAATATTTTTTTTAATTTGGAAGGTAGTGCTTCCCGTGTGTTTTCTTATGGTCCATTTCTGACAATGGTATCTATGAGAAAATCACATAACGCGACAAATGGGCGACTAACTCAATCTCGCGGCAACCGATTTCGATGATTCTTTTTTTATTTGAAAGGATATATACGAGTATACACTTCAAGGATATTTTGGTACCAAGTAAAAATTTGATATTGTATTGAGGCTGTTGTAGCATTAGCTTGACACCGACTTCAAAATTATCAAATCTTTGTAAAATTATTCTGTTACTTTTTAATTCACTGTTAGAAGTCGGTTTTCCTTTTTGTCAAAAATTAATTTATTGACAAATCTTTATTAAATGCCCTGCTATAATTTTTTTAATATAAATTCAGAATGTAGGAAAAAATATTTTTTTACTTTATGCTTTTTCCTCCATAGCAGAGAGTAATGTCAAGACATTCTGTTCTCTGGTTTAAGAACTTATCGACAGGCTATATATATTGATCGTTTTTCTTAAGAGAGGGGGAATAAAAATTCATATATTCCCCCGAGTAGATATTTAAACCCATAACTATTGCAATTAGAATAAGACGCTCACGCTGGGTTTTTGTATTTAAATATACCATCTTGATCTTGTATTGAAAATGATAAATATTTTGGTATAGAAATAGAAGATAAATATGTTTCTCAAGTTTAAAATATTGCCTGTTTCTTCAATGCAAGTTGGTACAAACTTTAACAAAACTTTTATTTCTTTTTCTTTTTCGGCAATATCGTGGAGCTAAAAGATATAAGAGAGGTAGGAGGATCCCCCGAAGGGAATATATAAAGAGGTTGATGATAGTGGACGAGGCGAAAGAGTTTTGTAGAGACCGTACTGTTTGGTGCTCTGTTCTCTCTGACTACGCCACAAGGGATGTAGGGTGAAGCTGTATTATGTTGTTGTTGTTAAAAGATGTGATGCTACCTAAAATATTTGTAGATTCACTCACACACTCATTACTAAATGACTTTCGATGTGCAGCGATACAGCGTCTGATTGTAAATACGACGGTTATAGGTGCGAGTCTCACTAGTGGGGATGTTTACTTTCATTTTATTATTCCGGCGTCAAGACAAAGCGGCACTGAGTTCCTACAGGACAGCGTGAAGATGAAAAAAAGTGTATAAGTTATACATAAAGATGTTTTGATAATATTTTATAGATTTATACAGACGAAAGACCCAAGCTATTAATACACGACTTACATATTACGCAGCGTGATGAGGCAAATATCTCGACGGTATAATGGCCGGTGAAATTAATTTACTACGAATACCGGTATATACCGAAGGGTAGGAATTGTAAGCATGAAGTGACCTCTTTCCTTCAGCCTTCATTACTTTGGGATTCCACTTCGAGAGCGGTAGAACGGGCTTATTCGGAACATTCCACGACAAGCTCGCTAGATTAGAACACGTGATCTGTGACACTACTATATGAATTACTATTTATAATGCCGGACAGATTTTGAGTTGAGTGGGAGAAATAAAACGCTACCGTTTTTCCTGCTAAATAAAAAAACTATATACCTAAAAATATCTCCTCCGTTACTGAATGAGTGACGGATAACACTGCAATATAAGGTGTAGTTCTAATAGATAGGTTGGGGAGAGTTGGGAAAGATTAAAAGTGGTTTTCCTGAAAATTTTACAGGG
>DWGR01000840.1:0-19031 GCA_018247715.1 Heliconius burneyi
TGCAAGTCAGACATCACTATATGGTGCCACGTGGTCAGTGCGCACGCGCCGATAATGTCTCAAAGATACCCATTACTTGATCTGTAACAATATCGAGGTCAGATGGGGTGAGTCTATAAATAGTTGCCTAACAAGGGTCCTTTAAGTAAACTTACTTTAGTATTATAAAAATTTCGTTGTAATATTATTGCTTTTTATGCTGTGTATGCGTTTTTTATAGATAATTTAAAAATATTTATAGTAATATAATATAATTTAGTTCAATTATGTTATTATACTGTAAATTTTATAAGAGAACAAATATAATGCTATCTATTTAGCTTGGTAATCCGAATTTGAATAAAGCTACATTCTAGTTTCCATATATTTTAAGTGTTTATTGGTCAGCTTCACGCTGTATCCCACATTTAGCAGAGCAGGTAAAGGGAACCTAGTGTTAAGATACTACGTTCCCCGAATTTCTCGAGGTATTGCGTGTTGAGTGGCGGAAGCCAATGGCTTGGTGCCAGAGCGAAGAAAAGAAAATATTAATATATAATACATTCCCCAGAGTGGGGATCGAACCTATAACCGTCGCGTTACAGTCACACCCTTGAGCCGTTGCGCCACAACGGTCTCTTATGTTTATTGATAAGTGAATAAAAAGTAACGTATTAGTAATCATATATACACACATATATATATATATAAAGTTAAATATTAAGTTTTTATTTTTTTTTGTACTTTATTACAATGTAAAACATACATAATAACGATTATAATACTAAGAAAATTTCAAAATATTATCTGTCATTGCTTATCTAAGTGAACCAATCTGTTGAATTACCTAACCTAGTTAACTCAAAGATATAACAATCTAGATTCGAATCAATGACCTTCGTATTATAGCAGCTACCTACATTGTTTTCAACGTATAATGTTCTGCGTTGTCTCTTAAAGACAATGCCTTTAATTCAAATTAGTCTCAATTTTCCTCACATAATGAACAGATTCCTTACATGTAACATTCTTTTACATAAAATTTCCCATGAAAAAAAAAACAAAGGTTTCCTTAATCAGAGGCTATATCGTGTGCTTCTTGTGTTTAACGCCCTTTCACATACCCATACATCATAATTACGGCTTACGCGCTTTTAACTAATAAGCGACGCGATTTTTAATTAAATTTTTAGGGTTCCGTACCTAAAAATGATAACAACGGAAGCCCACGGTCTACGGTCCCTGGGGTTTAGAAAAAAGTAAGCTTCTAAGCTTGCACAATCAAATGATACGAGCATTTGCGCATCAGTTTTGTTGCATTCTGTATGAAATTTGCCGCGTAATTAAAACCTATAGGGAACTTTTTGTGGACCGAGATTTGACACGAAGTAAGATCTTATAATATAAATAAAAAAATAAATCTGAAAAGTGAAAAATTATAGATATTTCATAGAAAAAAATAATTACAAATTTATATTTGTAGTTCCATTAATACAAAATGAAAGCATATGCTTGCAAAATTAAATTTATGAACTTTTATAAGTCATACGTCCCGTACACGTACAATTCTGATTGTAGTACGGAACCCTCGGTATGCGAGTCCGACTCGCATTTGGCCGGTTATTGTTTTATTTTGAAATATTTTAGTAGTTAGATGTGCAAATTATTTACACATGAAAGTGCAAGTCGAGTGGCTGTTTTATATTTTAACAGCTAACACTTTTTATAGTTATTTGATTTTGAAAATTCATCTAGTTTATGTTTCCGGTACTTGCATATGTACTGGATGTATTATATTTTGCTCATTCTTAAAATTATTGTATGTACTTCTCTTTATAATAGTTTTAGAAACTAAACCTATCAGCTTCACGCTTTATCTCGCACAGAACAGGGTAGACAGAGGGAACCTAGTGCTTAAACATTATTTTGGGACATTGCGTGTTGGAGTGGCAAAACTCAACACCGCGCTTTGCCTTTACACCAGAGCGAAAAAACATTATTTTAATAAATATTTCATTTCCTCTAATAGATATCGAACCTATAACCAGTCGCGTTAATAGTCACGGTTGTGCTCCTGCGCCACGAATGGCTTTAACTTATATTAGAAACCATTTATGAAAAATATTAACGTTGATCAGGTAATTTTTATATGGAAAAAAATGTAGTTTATTCTTGCAACAAACTATATGTAGCTTAATGTACATAATATATTTTTTTATTTCAATTAAATTATTCAGATGATTTTATTCCGTTTATTACTTTTTTATTATACGTTAAAATTTATAATATTCTATAAATTCTCTATGGGGTTTTTATAGGAGTATAGTTCTAACAAAGCATCGTGCAGGTCACAGTCAACACCACTGGATCTCTTGGAGCGTGCAGGCGCCACGCATGACCATCACTGGCTTAGGAGTTATACGGACATTTTATATTCTCAACATTATTATTAGTATATAGCACGTATATTTCAATAAAAATCGATTATTTCTATCGATTATTATAATATTTCTACAAATACTGTTAGAAATATATCTAAATTTAGTAACTACAATTAGTATTAACTAGATTTAAGATAATATTGTTTTTTTTTTTATTAATTTTTAATGATCTTTTTTTACTTATCTACTGTAGACTAAAATGTTATCATTTACGAGATCAATAGTATGCTTGATTTTATAGGTTTCGTGATTTTTGTCTGTCTTTATTAATATTATTATCTACTGTATTACTATATTACAAGCAATAATGAATGGAAATTTCAAAAAGGACAAGGCTCTAGTTTCAAATGCATCCTGCGAAATTAAAAAAACCAGTCGTAATGTATGCTAAAACAATAAAATGTATAATTTAAATCCTTTTTTGATTATTAATCATAAGTAAAATGTTTTAATACATTTTGAATTTATTAAAATTTTAAAGATATTTTTTCTTTTAAATTTTTTAATATATTAAACGATTGTTTGCTTAAGATCATTTACAAGTCTTTATTACCAGTTGATTAAATTTTATTATTTTTGAATTATTTAAATTGATTATGAAATATAAAACTATATAAGTTCAAAATTTTCAAATGTTTTAAAGTATTTAAGCTTGAAATTTAATAAGTGCGTCCAGAGCGAATAAATGGAAACATAAATTTAAATAACTATTGCAATTCCTCGATCGGAAATCGAACCTACAACCAGTCGTGGTTACTGTCAAACGTTGTGCCCTTACGCCGAGACTGGTTTCACCTATTAATATTAAATAAGAATTAACTTCACGTTTTATCCCGTATGTAATAGCGTAGACAGAGGGAGCCTAGTGTTAAGACACTCCGTTCCCGACTTTCTAATTAATTCGGGAATACTGGCCTCCTAAAAATATATTATTTGTATAAGAAGTCCGTATAGCTACTATGTATTAGGTAAGATTTAACCGACGACTTCCTACATCGTTCTGGCGGGTGAGCGCGCTAACAGCGTGCTTTATGGGAACATCCCTACAAGAACAGTTAAAGAAATGGTTTAGCTTTTGTACTTGGAGTTAAATGGATTTTGTATGTAATGATACTTGTATTTGTTAGTGTAGTCTTGTTTGTCTGTTTGTTTGCTATAATTTAATTACGGAAACAAGGACGTTAAAGTGAAGGGTGCTGTGGGATTAACTCTGACTCTATACGCGATGGTTGTGAGTTCGATCCTCACTCATGGCAAAGGATACAAATTTAAGATATAAATTTTAATATAGACATAAATCTTAATATTTATTTTGTAAGTACAAGTGTTTGTTTGTTTGTTGATTTTCGTTTTGTGTTTGTTAGCATTAATTTCAATATGGAAATAACGTCGTGAATGTGGGATCTGTAAACGCGATAGTTGTGGGTTCGATCCTCATTCAGGGGAATGGTAAATTTTGTCATTTCTCTACTCTCCTAACCATGAGAGTATATAGAGATATTTTAAGGGAAGTCAGAGTCTAGTTTTTAGTTTTAAACAATTCTGTCTGTTGAGATTCAGTTACTAATATATCGGGAATAGAGAGAGAGAGTAAATAGTAAGGATTGTTAAGTAATATAAAGATTTGTAAAAAAAAATATGAAATCAGTATTTTATTGCCATCTAACTTTTTGGTCGGTTGGAAAAGTGCCACCGAATGGAAGGGTATTGATCTATAGTATTTGTAACAATTATGTTATATTTGACACGCGGCTTCGTTCACTTAAATTTATTATTATACTACATTGAAAATATACAAAAATTTTACTTACACTAGAGCCTACGTGTTAGTCTGATGCATAAGCTATATTATTCTAAAATTCCATTTAATTTCGTATACTAATTTTTGCGTGAAAGTAAAACAAACATCCATCCTCAAAAATTTTCACATTAGGATAAAATTAATTATTTTCAAAGTATGAATCGTTATCTTAATGAGAACGGAGTTTCTTAACATTAAGTTCCCAGGTTCCCCCTCCGTCTACCCCACTATGGAAGGAATACAGTGTGTAGCCTTAAAAACAATTACCACCACCATTATTACCACTGCTGAACTAATTAGACCACTATTCATACACTTTACGCTCGATTAATTTTTACATATGGCAATGTTTGTAAAAAGAACATTTTATTACAATATTTTGACATTTAATAATTAATGTTAATTCTTTGTAGTAATCATAATAATTCTATATAAAAAACTTACAATTTTTGTTTTAATACCGCCTTCATTCAATATCTCTATTTTATATAAATTAATTAGGCCTTCTGCCTGTCATATTATATAAAAAACCATCTAGCTACTACTGAGACTGAGAAAATATGTTATATTCATAAGTTTAAAATAGTATATCATGTTTCATAGCACAAAAGAATGTTAAGGGTAAAGAGAAATCCTAAAGGCTATTGATGCCATCGTGGCGCAGCGGTATAAGGGTGTGGATGTAACGCGGTTGTGGGTTCGATCCCCACTCGAGGAAGTGAAATATTTATTTACGTTTATATTTCTATTTCTTCGCTCTGGTGTCGAGGCAAAGCGCGGCATTGAGTTCTGCCACTCAACACGCAATGCCTCCAGAATTCTGCAGAAAGTGAGGAACGGAATGTCTTAACGCTACGTTTCCTCTGCCTACAGTGCTGTGTGCGGGATACTGCGTGAAGCTGATTTGATTCTTTTTCTAGAAACGCTGAAGTACTGATCATTTATTAGAATTAAGAACCTGTTACCGTATGATTTATTTAATGTAATTACCACTGGTGGATCTAAATAAATAAAATAAAAATAAAATTTATTAAATCTATTAGTTATAAGAAAATCATCTGAAATTGAGTGGACGATAACTAAGGGAAAAAATTGTAGCAGTCATTTTTATCAGCTGTACACTGTACCCCGCATATAGTAGGGTAAGCAGAGGAAACTTACGTTAAAACAGTCCGTTCCCCACTTTCCCCCTTGGTACCAGAGCAGACATGAAGATAAATTTTCCGACAGGAATCGAACTCACAACTTCTAGCAATCATTTATATCATTATATAACTCAAAAAATATATATTCAAATTAAAAATACAATCATATCACATAGAACAACAGATACAATCAGATACAATAATGAACTTTTGTCTGTAAGCACCTTTATTTTGAACAAAAGCTAAAAGCTGTTGTGACAGGCAGCTGTTGAAATTATTGATGTCTATATATGTGGCTGGAACTAGTAAACGATAACATTATCAGCCCCATGTGTTGATTTAGAGATAACGTTTTTTTCTCATGATAGAATTATAATATAGCATCACACCTTGGCTTAATTTTGCATTAAAAAGATGAGTTGAAAATGCTATATCTTCATTTAGGCGAAGGTTAACTTTTAGTAATATTATAAAGAAGATTTTTAAATTTCGTACAGCTTTAGTAAAATTAATAATTTTTACTCTTGTACAATATAATTGTGGGTTCGATCCCCAATCGAAGAAGTGAAAATATTTATTTACATTTATATTTCCATCTCTTCGATCTGGTGTCGCGGCAAAGCGCGGCGTTGATTTCTGCTACTCAACACGCAATGCCTCCAGAATTTGGCAGAAAGTGGGGAACGGAGTATCTTAACACTAGATTCCCTCTGTCTACCCTGCAATGTGCGGGATACAGCATGAAGCTAAAAAAATTATAATAACTAGAGAAATAGTGAATCTTAGGAATCACTATTTTTTGTTATAAAATCAGTGTTATTAATAATAATAATCTTTTAATATAAATAGTGAAAGCAATAATTATATATTGAAGACAAATAGAAATTGTTGGGACATATCAAGACACTTAGAATAAAAATCTATAATTTTTTTAATTTTTTATTGTTTCGCTCAGAACACCATAATCGCATGACAGAATATACACGTAGTTTATTTTAGTATAATTTTCATATAATTAAGAATAATGTAGACTAAATTATAAGAAAAAATAATATAGAAAATTGGCCACTGCGTTTCGCATTAGGTAATGCCGGACTCCGGCGCCCAACCACCTCAAAAGCTGGCAACGCACCAGTAGCTCCTCTGGTATTACGCGGTGTCGTGGGCGGCGGTGATCCGACCCGTACGCTCGTTTGCCATGCTTTTTCCATAAAAAAAAGATATATATTGAAACAAAAAAATTACAATAGCTAGCAAATGTAATTTGTTTTATTTAATAATGACCAACTATGTCACGTCAAAGATGACGTCCGTCATTCAAGAATGCTATTTAATAAGCAATGTGATGGACAATAGCTACATTATGATGAAAACAAACACAAAATATGTGGTGACGCAAACATATCTGAAAACATCGAAATTGTATGTTCAGGTAACAACATTTCAGTCGTTTTAGTTCTAAGAACTGTGATGAGATGTAGATTTTTCCATTTTTTCAATTCTTGTAATTAAAAATCCTTTATTTTAATCAATAATTTTATATTTAGGTAGAAAATAAATAAAATTAAATCAGCTTCACGCTGTATCCCGCACACAGCTGTATCCCTCTTTCTGCCTAATTCTGGAGGCATTGCGTGTTGAATGGCAGAACACGACGCCACGTTTTGCCTCAACACCAGAGCGAAGAATATAAACGTAAATAAATATTTCACTTCCTCAAGTGGGGATCGAACCCACAACCGTTGCGTTACAGTCACACCCTTGTGCCGCTGCGCCACCACGGCGTCAAGAGAATAATAATATTCAAAAGAGGCCCATTAACCTTGCACTTGCACGCGATGAGCTCGACACCCTCCATTAAATGTTGAGTTGTTCCTTCAGCCCACCAGCTAGATCCTAGTTTTATCTATTTCCATTTTTTCACTTCAATTGTTAATTCTTTTTCTTTGATGAATATATATGTAAGCTTATATATTTTATTATAGATAAATCCTTTTTTCCCGACTATTACATATTTTGAATGAAATTATTTTAGCCTGGGTTAAAAGAGCATAATTCTTATTACATATATATATATATATATAGAAAGATATTCCAATTTAATTAAGGAATAATCTGACATCAGCTAAGAAGGGATTTTGGGGGATGAAATAGGGGTCGAAAGTTTGTATGGAAAAATCTTTAAACCGGTAACAATTTTTATAAAATTTTAAATTTAGAAAATATTTCATTGAACACGTGTATCATGGTTTATTAGAATTCGTCCCTAAGGGTGCAAATAAGTAGGCGAAGCTGCGCGCGTCCGCTAGTAAAATATATTTTTTTAACACATCCTTACTATAGTTTTTTAATTTTTTATGTTTATATAGCGATGACATAAGAATTAATAATTTTTATTTAATTTGTATCTTTGTTTCAACCCGTTTGATATTAAAATTTTAAATTTTTTTTTATTATGCAACCGAAAAAGCTGATTAGTATTCGTTATTGATTTTATTTTAAGACTAGCGGCCCGCCAGCGGCTTCGCTCGTTAATTACATAATTATTCATCTAATTAGCAGAATTGACTGACAGTCATATGTGTTCATGTCAATGACTAATTCAATTTACTCGTTCAGGTTTCTGAATTAAATCAATCTTAAATGTTAAAACAATCATTTAACACTTAAGACTGTTTAATCTTAAATGTTAAATTATTGATTTGGGTAAGGATTTATTGTATTCTTTGTAAAATAACTGTAATAATTGCATATTACAAAAAATACCCAAATCGAATCGAATAATCCAATATAAAAATCGAATCCAAAATCATTTATTGAGAACCTTCGTGTTTTGAAAGTCGGTTAAAAATACGGACTAATTACAAACAAATACAGATTATATTATAATATGTATAAATGTTAAGATGAGTTAAACAAGGCAAATGGTGAAAGTTTTATGTAAATCGGCTTAATACTTTCGGAGATACATACATACTTACAGACAAACAAGAAATAAGCAAAATATAATTTTGTTTTCTATTATTCCTTTTAAATGCCCTCTATCCATTTCAGTCAAAAATTCTAAATGTACAGACAACATATTTTTACTGTTTTATTATATTTTTATTTTAAGATAAAGATTAAATATGTATACATAGATAGAGATACTGACATTTATAAAGACTGATATCCTTATGCTCGGTATAAATTTAGCATATCATTACTAAAATTTATTGCCAAAGAAGAAACACATATATGTTAATTAAAGTACAATCTTTAATCTTTTTGCGTGTATCTATAAAAAATTTAAAACAACCCCCGCACACAGCAGGGTAGCCAGAGGGAACCTTGTGTTGAGACACATTACATCAGTTAGATGATTGCTGCTATTAAAAGAAGCAAACTTATAAATATTGATAAATTTTACGTCACAATTATAAAAATAACAACGAAACCGGATTATTATAATCGTTCTAGTAACATCCTAATCTCATTCTGGTTCTTCGATCCTATTAACGTCTACCTCATTAAAATATTACGTCGAATGGTCGAAAAAGAATAGACTACTGACCTTCTTATTCAGATTTTATATCTATTGATACCATTGTCTTAATTTTTTTCAGCTTCACGTTGTATGCCGCATGGCAGAGAGTGAGATGGCGTTAAGACTCTCCGCTACCTCGACACCAGAGCGAAGCGAAACGAATTATAATATTAAATATTTCATTTCCTCAAGTGGTAATTGAATTCTCAAGCTCTCGCGTTTACAGTTACACGCTTGTGCCCTTGCGCCGCGATCTAGATTTCGGGAAGTAAACAGAAGAACGGAGAGCCTTTACACTGAGTTGATTTGTAACTGAAGTGAGGTGTGAGGCTTTAAAAACCGGTAAAGTGCGAGTTGGACTCGCCCATCGAGGCTTACTTACCAATTTTAGGATGCGAGTTTGGAAATTCGGTATCTTTTGATTGCGTTGACTGAGTTTATTCTTTTCACAACTCCAGGGGACAGTAGACCTAAGTATTTGATACAAATTTCAGCTTGATTCCTCTACGCATTCCTGGAAAAAAGGTCTTGACAGACAGATGGACGTAAAACAAAATGATCTTATAAGGGTTCCGTTTTTTTCTTTTCGAGGTACGGAACCCTAAAAAGATTATCTACGACAAACACAAAACGAATAAACTGGTATTATGAATTTAAAATATTTAATAGTTTTGAATAGCGATAATCTTGTGCAATACACAGACTAGAATATGTAATAAATACACATATATATATAAAAATTATTCTTAAGTTGGTAATATTGTATGTATAGTTATTCTCATTATTATTATTAATGTGTTGCTAAATCAATTAGTTTATAAATATTTAAATAAATGTTATTAATTAGTTTTTGAAATTTATCATTATTAAACAAAAAAAAAGGAATATGATATCAAAAAATAGTTAGTGGGTTATTTTTGTTTGCTGTTTTAGGGTTCCGTATCTTAAAAGATTAAAAACAGAATCCTTACAGAATCAAAATTCATTATAAACTTATATGTGTAGTTTAGTTTATACAAAATGATTGCATACGCCCGCAAACTTAAGTCAAATTTTAAAAGTTGTACCTCTCCTACAATCCTGAAATCGATACGGAACCCTCGGCGAGTCTGACTTTTATTTGGATTTCAGATTTTTGAATGATATTCTAGCTTCAAGCTGAATTATATTCTAGCTTAGTAATAGATGAGGCAATACTGATAAATTAAATATTTTACACGTTGAGGCCATCGGAGCGCAGTGTTAGAGTATTTAATTATAAATGTTATGGTTGTAGATTCGATTTTTTCTCGATTGAAATAATTATTTTCTGTTTTCACCTCTGATAAGAACAACGCGGTGTGACCTGTCGCGAAATCGAGGGTTAGCAGAGAACCTCTTGCGTGCGTGTCTACTTAGTTATTATATTATAGCTTACCATTTCGTTTCGAGGCCGTCGTGGCGCAGCGGCACAATGGTGTAACTGTAACGCAACAGTTGTGGGTTCGATCCCCAGTCGCGGAAGTGAAATATTTATTTATGTTTATATTTCCATTTCTTTGCTCTGGTGTCGAGGCAAAGCTCGGCGTTGAGTTCTGCCACCCAACACGCATTGCGTTTGCCTTAACACTTCCCCCTGCCTACCCTGCTGCGTGCGGGATACAGCGTGGAGCTGAGAATAGAGAGAATTCCGTTTCTATTAAGACAATTCCGCTCTAAATTTTCTGACGACATATGAAGGCATTGCAAGTCTTCTTGTCTCTTTATTTACCCTGTATGGTAAAAATTAAATTAAAAAAAATTAAAAGTAAACGTCAAACAGAGATTATATCATAACCATTTGTTTCGAGGTCATTTTTCAAGTGTATAATTTTCTAATTTACTAACTTTAATTATATTGTTAATGCGCATTTAGAGTTGTATGAGAAGTTTTAATGTAAATTAACTAGCTTAATAGCCGTTAACTCTTATACTCATGTTGAGGTTAAAAGGGTGAAACGTGACTAAATAATTTTAATGCTAGTTTTAAAATAATCTAAACTAATTGTGGGCATTAAGAAATATAATTTTTGAAATATATCTTTATTTACTTTTGTATCTAAAAAAATAATAAAAAAAACATCTATATAAAATTTAAATAATAGTTAATTTGAGCTCAGTCGTGGCACAATGCACAAGCATGCGACTTTAGTACCGCGGCGTTGAGTTCCGCCACTCAACCCACAATGCCTACATAATTTAGCTGAAAGTGGGCGACGGAATCGGACAGGTTCCCTCTGCCTGCCCTGCTAAAAATAGTAAAGTAATAAATTATAAGAAATTTCTCTCAAGCTTACCATCACTATTACGACGAATATCAATTTTAACCGCAAACGATTGATGGTAGCCGGTTAGACGAATGAATCGTAGTTTTACGACTCTATAGCAAATATTTAAATCAAACATATGTATATTTAATAAAATACGCCCGCATCTGACGCGGAATCCGCAAATTTTATTCATTTATTCTTTTTATTATTATATGTCATCTGACTTCGAGGCCAGTTATGGCGCAGGAGTACAAGCGTGTAACTGTAACGCGATAAGTTGTAGGTTCAAACTCTTCGAAGAAATTAAATATATAATATTTTACGTATACTCGCTCTGGTAACGAGATACAGCGAGCGCGGTGTTGAGTTCTGATACTCAACACGCAATGTCTGACGGTAAGTGGAAAACTGATTTATCTTAATGAGAACGATGTTTTATTTCGAATTGTTGGGATCGAACCCATAACCGTCGCGTTACAATCATACCCTTGTGCCCATGAACCATTAAAATTACGTTTTGCGGAAACTCAAAAATAGATAGAACAGACCAACGCGGCGTTGAGTTCCGTCACTCAATATGCAATGTCTCTAATATAGTAGTAAGTAAGTCGAGAATGGATTGTCTTGAAAGTATATTAGGATGTACTCATAAAACTGAAACGTTAAAACAAGTAGAGGCCATCGTGGCGCATAGGCATAAGGAAAGATATGACTGTAACAGGATGGTTGTGGGTTCGATCCTCGTAAACAGAAATAAAGTATTATTTATGAATATTTTCATTTCTTTGCTGGCGAGGCAAAGCCCGGCGTCGAATTCCACAAAATTCAGAGGAAAGCGGGGAACGGAGTGTCTTAACACTAGTTCCCTCTGCCTACCCTACAATAAGCGGGACACAGCGTGAAGCTTAAATTAGAAAAAAATACGATAAACCTATTATTTACAAATCGAACCCAATACAGCTATAACTTTCCAGAACAATTACTTTTATTGGAATTGCTTATTACAAATATTGAAAGTGCCTTTGTAAATCTAAGAGCCGGATCGAATTTGTAGATTTCTCCTCGACCTATATGGTAGAGTGATATACCTGCCAATATATATTTTATGCGAAACATAAGTTACTTTACAAGTATAGTTGAAACGCGATGCCTCCTAGAATTCGGCAGTAAGTGGGGAACGGAGTTTCTTAACACTGTGTTCCCTCTGCCTATTCTGCTGTGTGCGGGATACAGCGCGAAGCTGGTTTTTTTATTTAATAATCATCAACACCCCACATCGAAAAATATTATAATTAAAAAATTGATTCTTCTAGAGGCTACTTACTACAAATCACTATCAAATCACGCCGTTACAACCAAAATCGTGTAGAAACTATTTCAATATCTTTATTTGTACATAAAATTTAAAATAATATTATCGTGGGAAAGAATAGTTATTGAATAAAACAGCCTTTAAGCGATGTTTGAAATACTTTTAGGTAAGTTTTAGTTTATTTTTGTGTATAAAAATCTACAAACTATTTTAGGGTTCCGTACTTAAAAAGAAATAAACAGAACTTTTGTTACCTTTTTTCATTTTTCTCAGGATCGCGTGGAGGTATCAAGCAATTCCTTTTACCTCCAAAAGTTTAAGCTTCAGAACCCTCAATGGTCGAGTTCGATTCGAAAGTGGGTAACGGATGTGTCTTGTTGGAAACAGAGTGTCTTAACACAGGTTCCTTCGGCCTACCCTGCTAAATGAGGGTATATGTACAGCTTGACACCTACAATATTTTTTTTAACTGTATTTTTTATAAGTTGAATACATCCAATATTTTATTAGGATAATAAACACTTATGTTTACATAAGTATATAAAAACAATTTACATAGTCTACAGCAGTGGTTCCCAACCAGTGGTCCGCGGCCCACCAGTGGTCTAAAGAAGTCTAAAAATGGTCCGCGAACAATTTTAATTTTTAGACATTAAAATTTGTGTTTGATTATAACAATTTATATTTACTTTACCTACATAGTTGTTCCTGCTAGCAATATTGATATAAAAGTGGTCCCTGAACAAGAAAAGATTGAGAACCCCTGGTCTACAGGATCATATTAATGAATTACATTATAGCATATTTAGAATAGAATTAGATGTCCTTGAAACTAGTTAATAATTATAAGAAATATTTAGCAGATTCCATTTCTGTATACGCTTTTATATTTAAGAGATTTTTTTAAATCAGTTTAATCAAATTGTTGTTTATAATACCAAATAAAGCTAATATATATTTTTATTTATATATAATGTATATTTTTTTATTAATTTCCCTATAACGTGAAAAAAGGCAAGAATGTCAAGAATTGAAATCGTTATTACGTTAGAGAAAATAATTCATTCCTCCAAGTTTAAATCGAACCCTCAAGCATCGCATTTATAGTCACAAGCTGTTCCACTGAGCCACGATAGCCCCGACCACAATGTTCTAAAGTATTGAGAATTGGATTACAAACTAAAACGAACATTCAGAAGGTAAATATCTTGTACGTACATATATAAGTGCATAAAATAAAAAAACCGGACATACGTAACCTTCGGTGGGCGAGAAGGGTTCGCCCACCGAGGGTTCCGTACAAAAATTGGAGATCCCGAGCTTTCTCTAAAGTTCAAGCTCAGCTTTTAAAGCAGAGCCCTTTCATCTGATACCCCAATTGAACTAGGTTTAATAAAATAATATTCCCCCCTTTTAAGATTATTATTTTTTAGATTTTATCCACAAATATATAGTTTTCAGATTTTTTACTAAACAAGTACTATCTGTAGATGCAGCTACCAAATTTCATATTTCTAGTTCAATTTTGATTTGAACCTAGATGAATTTTGATTCCCCTTACAGTAATTATTTTATTTGAAAAAAATCGCTTTTTCAAATGAAAAACGCCAAAATTGGCAAAATCTTTTTTGTTTTAATTGTATTTCGCTTTTTTTGTGTAGTTAAAACTATGGTTTCATTAAAATGATGACAAAACACTCTGTATAGTGAAATATTTAGATTATATCCATAAACTAGAATCTAGAATTGAATATTTAAGATATTTTCTTCAATATCGACTTATCTTTTGAATCTCATATGAAGAATATATATATTTTTATTACTAGTTTTGCAATTTAATCATTCAGAATTTAAGCTATTTTTACAAATAGGACATTTCTTGACCATTTTTAGCCTCTAAAGCTAAAATTAGGTGTAACTACTTGTCGTCAACGCTATATTTTGTCTTTAAAAAAATTCATTTAATATTAAGATTTTTTTAGATTCATGTTGTATGCCGCGCTTAGAAGGGTAGGCAGAGGGAACCTTGTGTTAAGACATCTCGTCCCTCATCGGATTTCTGGATGTATTGATTGTTGAAAGGTGGAACTCAACGCCTGAATTTGTCCCAACATTACAGCGAAGCGAAAATGTAAATATTTCTATTTCTTCGAATGGGAACTGAATCCAAAACCTTTCGCGTTTACAATCAAACTCTTGTGCCCCTGCGCGCGTAACTTAAATAGAAATAAGTCCGCATAATTATATTAAATCACTATCGTTTCTTTACAAAATGGACAAAAAAATAAGTAATTTTGCTATATTTAGATTCGATTTCCGGTCTAATCATATTGTTCAATTTAAAAAGAATTTGTTTTAAATTTATGCAATACTGAATCATCAAATCTACAGATTGATCAATTAGATAAAGTCAATATCATAGTAAATTCTTAGGTAAAAATATTTATAAATATTTAATTACGATGATATAGGTTTTGGATTCGATTTCCACATCAAAAAAAACAGCGGAGATTTTTGAACGGAGTGTCTTAACACTAGATTCTTTCTACCTATAAGAGGGTCTTATATACAGGTGCAGCGTGATGCTGTTAAAAAGTACATATGGACATACGAGTACATAGATTAACCACGTTACCCCACAGATGTAGTAACGTTATACATTTGAAAATAATGCATCACTATTTAGACAGCCATGACATCGCAATATGCTAACCTCACAAAATCAGCACGCAAAAGAGAAATCAATCACAAATATCGATAAAAAAATAACGTTTCAGATCCATTGTCTAGAACAAAAGCTATTTTTAACGCGAAACCTATGTATTTTTATATTTTTTAATAATCCAAAATGCCGGTGGCTGTGGCAGATGTGCAATGATTTATGGTAAATTTTTTAATGGTTTTTCGAAAATATTTATGGTAAAAAATGATGCCATGTGGGGAATCCCGCATGAGACTGTCACGATATCAGAGTATCAGATGTTATGACATGTCCTTCTGTTTAAATAAATTATGTTAGAGCTTGAAGTTACAACCAGACAAGATAGATAAAAAAGATTTAAAATTAGACTTTCAAACATTGACGAGTGTTTTCGTCTTGTCTCTCGCCAAAAGGAAATATCTAAGGATTGAGTCTCAAATGCAGTGGATGAGCTTAAAATGATTTACGTGATATAGCCTAAAACCTTAATAGATACATAGATAGTTCAATCCAAAAAAATTTTTACAATTAATAACTGAAGTTTCTGAGAAAAGGGCTAATTGCTAATAGATCTGATAGACGTAGTATCTCTACAGGCAATGAATTCAAAATTCAGCGGAAAATTTAGAGCGGAGTGTCTTAACACTACACAAAAAAGTAAAAAAATACGATCGTATCTGATTCAAAGTATTATTGATCTTATTTAAAGATCTTCATATCTTTTTACTTCAGCAACAAGACTCTCAATTACGACAAAAGCTTTTTGTGATTCGCCTAGATTAACATAGTAGTCTAGTCGTGGCGTTGAGTTCAGCCAATACGCAATGGAATTCGGTGGAAAGTGGGGAACGGAAGTGTCCTAATGGGAACAAAATATCTTAGTATTAGGTTTCCTGTGATTCCTGCGATGTACGGGATGCAGCGTGAAACTGAAAAAAAAATTAAAAATTCTAAGGATTTTCCGTTATTCTAAAACATCAATTATTAGTTTTTCAAATACAAAACTAGCTTGAATTATTCAATATAAATTGAAAAATCTCTTAATATTCTGTATGATGCAGAAAGGCTAATATGCTATGGTATATCTATATATGAATTGTATAAAAAATGTTTAAGGGTTCAAATAAATAATGTTCTAGTTATATATTTGAACTGATTTAGTTCTGGATTTCGTTTTAAAAGTGCTTAAAGTAATTTAATTTGTTTTATATATGAAAGTGATTTTCTACTTTATTGTTTAGGAGGATCTCGAGTCCAAGAATAAAAAAAACCTTATGGAGAACGATGGCCAAAGTACCTGAAAGATTTTTTATACCAAACAAAGTATTATTAGAAATCTTTTAAATACAGTCTTTTATAGCGAAGGCGGGACTATACTCTTATATCGGATTTAATATGGGGTTCGGATACAACTTCCGACGCTTCCTCTCAAATAGAAAAACTCCTTTTAAATCGTCATTCACATGTATTTCGAAACACGTGCCGGAATTTGAATGGGTAACTATTTGTTTTTTATTATTCTATTCGTATTTTAGTACATTTATTAGATATTAAGTTATCTATACAATCTAGATATTCATTGAAACGTTTTTTTTAGTTTCTATACCATTTAATAATTTGATTGGTACATAATGTTTTATTTTATTTAACACGTTTCTTTAACTATTTTTCTAATTTAAAGAGTGTCCTGACACTTAAACTGAAAAAAAAATTTTTTACATTTTATTTATTTTGATGCGTAGTCCGCATAGTGGACAAAGAAAACCTAGTATTAAAACACTCTTTTTTTTTAAATTTCTTCTAAATTCTACCTATTCTTAACCTATTCTAAGTCCTATATACCGGTATGAAAAAAAAAAACTATAAAAATCCTAATAATGGTTGCACTTCCTACTTCATACAGCTGCAGAGGCACGTGCTTGGACCACACAAATCGTTGGCACATCTATTTTCTATACTTCACAAATGAGAAGTACCTATGGTATAAATACAATTAGGAGAAGTATTCATTGAGGCCGTCGTGGCGCAGCGGCACAAGGATGTGACTGTAACGCGACGTTTGTGGGTTTGATCCACACTCGAGGAAGTGCAATATTTATTTACGTTTATATTGCCATTTCTTCGCTCTAGTTTCGAGGCATAGCGTGGCGTTGAGCTCTGTGACTCAATACGCAATGTCTCCAGAATTCGGCAGAAAGTGGGGAACGGAATGTCTTAGCATTAGGTTCGCTCTGTCTACTCTGCTGTGTGCCGGATATAGCCTGAAGTCTTGGTGCAGTGACTAATTCAGCGTGATGGTTGTGGATTCATTTTCCACTCGAGGTAATTATTATATTTTCTATTCCCTATAGTACGACATGGTTTGGCAACAATGAGTTTTGCTGGTTGCTTTTACATTCCATGCTATTTGCAAAAAAGCCTAAAGCTTATAGTTTTAATTGCTGAGCGAATAGTGAAAGAACTGAGTCATTGTGTCCAGTCATTGACATGCAAGTATTTAATAATTTAAAAAAAAAATGTTTTCCTAAAATAATAAATTTAAAATAACAAAAAAAGTAAGTTAACAATGTGTTTTTTAAAAAATATTTTTGATATAATATATAAAAAGTAATTTAGAGAAAATGTAAATAAAAATATAATTTTCCACTAACATTTCAATCGAAGAAAGTAAATAAGCTGTGAATCCAATAATCTCTCTATAACACACTCTTTGTACAAAAGGAAAAGTAACATATAAAAGGCAGATTCGAAACAGTCACTCACATTTTATTACATTGCGATTTTAATGAATAAACACTTTGTTTTCTCCTCGACGGCCATTGATCGAGAGATTTGTTCCATTTAAAATATTGCTTGTGAAGCTATTTCATAGAAGCTGGCCGGTGCGTTGATAATCTTGGCTGACTTATTCTGTATATACCACGACAGTATGTTATTAATTTATATGTTTTTTTTTTTAGTTTCACGCTGTATCCCGTATTTAGGAGGGTTAAGGGATTGTAGTGTTAAAATACCCTGTTCGTGTTAAATGGCGGAACTCAATGTCGCGCTTTTATAAAGGATGATATTATTTTTTTATCAGCTTCACGCTGTATCAGCGCATACAGCAAGGTAAGCAGAGGGAACGTAGTGTTAAAAACACTTCATTCCCCAATTTTTCAAGGCATTGTGTATTGAGTGGCGGAACTTAACGCCGGGCTTTTACCTCGATACCAGAGCGAAGAAATGTAAATCTTGATAAATAATAATTGATCTCCTCGATTAGGAATCGCAAAACCGGCCCAAAACCATCACACAGTCACCTTCAGTTTTTAAATTAATGTTATATTATTTGGCATAGTCAACATTATGTCTAAATAAAGGTTACTGGTACTAAACTCATTTAAATATCTAACATATGTCAAAAAAGATAATTTCTAGAACATTAACAATCATAATAAAAAGATTATTCTTAAATTAGTCTTTTAGGTTATTTTATATGTTAACATAAGATAAAAAACAAACAAAATAAGGCTCCAGACTCTAGGTCGGGTCATAGAGCGAAACATCGAGCCGAATCACTTTCACCCATCGCTGGCACATTAGTCATCGTCTATTATTTTACATATTTAAAAAAATGGTAGAACATTATGATTTTATATAATATATACATAGTAATATGTAAATATTCGTATTCGTTTGTCCTATTATATTGTTTAGAAAAAAAATAAGTGAGCTTCACGCTGTATCCCGCACACATCGGGCAGAGGAAACCTAGTATTAAGACACTCCGTTGCCCACTTTCCGCTGAAGGAGACATTGCGTGTTGAGTGGCAAAAGTCAACGCCACGCATTGCCT